>JAOXYD010224701.1:0-18607 GCA_028565735.1 Pinacopodium congolense
TTCATCCGTTATAGCTAATTGTGGCCGGTTAACAAAAGAAAAGTGTGTTTACGAAAACCATTAAATTATAAAATTTTGCCTTGGTTCAACATGGAGAGTAAGTTATAGATGGAAATTGCATGACAGCTACCAAAATAATGCTTAAAAAACAGTACAAAGGTGACATTTAACCGCTGCATTTTGCTTCCCATAGTGACTTAAATGGCAGGCTGGAGGAGTAACATAGTGGTTTTCTTGGACCTTTGTTTAGGTCCTACAATTTGTATTTTTATTGAATTTATGAGATTTTCTCCATTTTTTTGCTTCTATCTACAATGTACGCAAATATAAATGATATTTAAACATTTTAGAATTAATTATAAGAAAATGTACATTAAATTAGCTTAAAATGGATATGAAAATGTATTGAAATTGAAGCCTAACAAGTTGCTAAATATTTATGACTTATGAATGATTTTTCATGAATTAATTGGTAATGGTTTTTCACTAAATCATTAAGTTATGTGGTCAATCTCTACATTTTACACTTGAAACATGTAGATTTCACGATGACTTAGGTGTTTAACATGGAGGATGTGTTCATGGTCATCTACTTGATTTCTTTAATCATTCTTTGTGGCACATGTTGATTTATAGTGCTCTAGAGTATGGATTTTCTCCTGTCCATTAGCTCCCACTTCACCTAGGCTCTGATCTGGATGACTATTCATATGGCTATGAGGTTATGTGAGATTGGTGCTTTGTTTTTAACATGTTCATGACTATTGATGCATTGCTTAAGTTATTAATAGGTTATTGATGTTTTATATTCATAAGAATCAATCATGAAGCTTAAAAACTCTATTGAGATGATTAAATAAAATCATTGACAATAATTGTGGTTTAGAGTGTTTAAGGTACTAAGATTGATGCACGTTTTTCTATTATTGAATATGAATAGCATATGCTACTTTTATTTAGGGATTACTAGTGCCCACTGATTCCTAATAAAGATTTACTTATTAGTTGTGATTTATAAGCACCTCATTATCTTTCCCAATATGCTTTATTGATGACCTTGGCATGCTTTTTATATATTTCTTCTTAAATAATTGATGAGTTGCAAGTTCATAACAATTACACTTGAATAATTGTATACCACATTACATTACTTTATGTATTGGTTACAATGACCCTTCACAATAATCATGGTAATGTGTATGAATGATTAAATGACTTATGGCTTATAGCCTATAGGTGTTGGGAATGAATGTGTCTTATCCTCACTTATTTTAGTGTCAATAGTAGGTCATATACAATGAGTCCATACATCATCATTACAATCACCTCTTCAAAAGGATGCTTGATGGATGTGCATATGGACTTTACTTCCCAACTGAGTTTGATTATCGTTTGTTTTATTTTTTATTTTTTTATTTTTATTTCCATTTCATTACAGATATTTACCAACGCATCATGTAGGATTTCTCTTTATGTTATTTTCATTTGATTTTATTTAATCCTACCTTGATTTAACCTTTTTGGAAAAGCTTGTTTGTTTTCAGTTTTGTTCATTAGGTTTTAATTGCAAGCTTTAGATCATACAACTTCAAACACATGGATTCAACTTTAAAACCATTATAGTCATGCCTAGATTCAGACTTCATTATTTAGGAGAGTTTTTTCTCTTATTCCCCTCTTACTTTTTATGCACTTTATTTCTTGTTATCCTCTAAATTAAGGACAATTTAGTTTAATTATAGGGGAAGTTGAATATGTTAGGATTTATCATTTATTTACTAAACTTGAGTTAGGAATCCAAGAATAATTACTTGAATATTCCATCTTGAATGATTAAGATTGAAAGTTGATTATTAATTGTGGTTTTTTAATTTCATTGTTGTTTTTGATAAGGTAAGCATGGAACTATTCTTAGGTGATTATGACTCTAAAATTTTTCTATTTTCTTTTGTTTTATATGCTTTGCTTGTGATGTTAGGAACCTTTAGTGTTCATTGTTAAATTTTGAATGTAGTTGCATATGGATTATCATGCAAATTTGAAATTGAATCCCATAGAGAACTAACCCAACTAACTAAACTAGTTATGAAGTAAGGAAAGTCATGTTAGATCCCACGGAGAATTGGTTGTATTTTTCACTTATTTCTAATCTTACAAAAAAAAGGAAAATAAAAGGAAACCCTTAGATGCGAAGGAATTAAATAAAAACAAAGTCAATTAATGAAATTAATAAGAAGAAAGTAAGTAATAAAAAAAAGTTAAGTTGAAGATATTATCCAAATTCATGAATTTTAAAGATTGTGTTATGTCTAAGATGCTAGTCTATAGACACAAACAAGCGCTTGTGTGCTAAGTTCCTCCATTTTTAAATAAGTCTTCTACAATAGAAAATGTACCCTTTATCACCCAAAAACCTAGAACAAGCTCTCTAGATTTAATGGTGTGACAACATTAAGAACTAGGGAATGACTAACTAAGGCCATAATCTCACAAGCTTTGATCATGTAGCCTTAAGAATCGAAATCCTAAACTAATTGATTAACTTTACCCATAAAACCAATTAACCTATCACCACTTATAGATTTTGCTAATTACAATTATAGATCAAAAGTTAAATTGAACTAGAAATTACACTTAGGATGGCCAATTCTATGAATAAATCCCTAATTCATGGAATTAATTCTAGATTCCAATTCAATCATAGCATAAATCACATTGCCCATTCAAGACCCATTCAGATTCTCACATTTTTCATCCATGAATCCATGAAATAACTTCAAGCCCACTTAAAACTAACTATTATAATGAAAATAAAACTATACAAATTCTAAAATTAAAGGAAAATAGAAAAAAATGTAGAAATCATAAAGCAAATAAGAAAAATATGGCTAGAAAATTAAAAAAACATCATAATACTAATGAAAACTAAGAATTCTACGCATATTTATCAAAACTAAAATTAAATGACAATACAAATTGAATGTAAATGGAAAGAAATAGTAGAAAAAAAAGAAAATTAAGATTCATCAGCTAAACTACTTAATCTTAGGTCTGAACAAGAAAAGAGATGAAAATAACAACAAAAACACACCAAAACCTAAAGAAAAATGCAAAAAAGATGAAAGGTTGCCCAAGTGGGAGCCAAAAGTGATGAATTTGCTCCATCGTTTCCCTTTTATAGATCCACTCTAAGGTTTGAGTCATTTTGGGAGCAATTTGGATAAGTTTGCCCTTAAAATCATTAAAAAAACATTGTTTCACAAATTTTGTTTAAGTCACAAATTGTACTTGTGTTCTTATTATCATGTTGTTAAAAGTATTTGGTTTTATGTTGTTGCGTAAAAAAAAGTTTCTGTTTTTTTGTGTTATTCTATGTTAAGCAATTTCCACTCCACTGCTTTCAACCCAATGTAAGGTTGAAGTTAAGAGTAATGCCTTTAGTTATTTGAAAATGGTGATCTAACTTAGTTACCTGGGGTGTTTATAACAAATGTTCTCCTTCACGTGTCAAAAATTTAGATGACTTGTCAAACAAGAATTGCTCAAATCTCAATTTGTATCATGTTTTCATTTGTATTTGGTTGTTTTGAGCATCCTTGATCGGTTTTTGTGATAACCTGTGTGAAATTGTTTGAATGTTGGATATTATGCATACTGGGTTGCTTTTTGACTAACTGTGTGCTTTTCTTGTGATTAACTTGTTTTTGAACATGATAGAGTTGAAATTTATGAATTTGTTTAAAGACATTGATTGATTTTTGTTGTGTTTAATTAACTATTAACTTTTTATTGGGATTGTTTGAGTTAAACGTTTAAATTATCGCTTGAGTACAAGCAATGGTTCAAGTGTGGGACTATTTGATAGGATTGAATTATCTTTTATTATCTTATGTATTTTCATGTGAATTCAATCCTATTTTGGTGTTTAAATGCTCTTTTTTTTTTCAATTTGTGTTTAATGCTAGGTTAGATATGTTGATATATATTTGAGACCAAAAAGACAAGATTTTAAAACAAATTAAAGCACAATGGTGGGTTTAACAAGAAAAAATAAAAAAGAGATCATTAAAACATCTAAAAACGATGGTGGCATGCAAGCTTGGAGGAACATCACACTTGTAACATCAAAACATTTAAAGAATGGAGCATAATTCAGATGCACATGGTTTAAAATATGAACAAGAATTAAAGCTTAATAAAGCATTAGAGGTAGCAGCTTCAAAGAAATAAGAGAAGAGTTTAAGCTTTCCTAAGAATTAAAACAACATATTGTATGTTGGAGGAGCCAAAAACGTACAAGGAAAAAGAGGGAGAGCAAAATCAACATCAAGGTGAGGGTATATAAAGGTAGTGGTTAACAAAGCAAAATCAAGAGGAGAGGAGCCAAAAATGCATGGAGTGAAACATGAAAGCATATGAAGAGCTTTCTACGAAGTGGACATGTTTCACACCACTCTTTTAAGGCATTAAAAGAAAAAAGCTTCACCTTAGGAGAGAGGTTCAGCCTCCATCGTTTTCTTTGATTTTTTTTTGTTCTTTCTTTTCTTGTTTTTTTGTTGTTCATTTCTTGTTTTGTGTTCTTTTTAATTTTTAACATTTATATTTCCTTACTTTAATTTGTATTAGTTTTTATTTAGTATTGTTTAGTGCTTACCCCTTTTTAGTGTGTTTTATATTTAGTTAAGTTTTGTTTGAAAATTTTTATTGAACCTTGGTTATTGTTATTTGTTAATGGAATGCTTTGTTTGTGTTAATCTAAGTTCTTTATTTAATTTTCCAGTTTTTTTGATATTTTCTTGTGATTTTATTAATTTTCCATCCTTTTATTTTACTTATTTTATTTTTTATTAGTTTGCTTATTTGTTTTCATTATTTTAGTTATGATTAGCCTGTTTAGTCTTGGGTTGGAACTTAATGATGGAATTTTAGCTTCATAATTGTGAGAATGGAAATAAAATTGAATGCGATTTGTGATTTAGGTTAGGATTGAATTCGAATTCTAATTAAATGTCATGAATTAGTATTATTGCTTAGGATTATCTACCCCAGGTATGATTCTTAGTTCAATTGCTAGGATTGAGCCATGTGATACGTAATTGTCCTTAACAATTTCCATTAGTGACAATAGGCTAGTCAAATTTTCTAGGATATTTAGCCTACTAGTCTAGGATTCCAATCGTCTAGGTTACATAGTTCGAGCATGTGTGATCATGGCTTAGGCTAATTATTCCCTAGTTTGTTAAAGTTGTCATGTCGTTTAAATCTAGAGAGCTTATTCTAGCCTACCTCGTGGTTAGGGGTGAGTTGTCTATTGTATAGGACCTATTTAAAATTGGAGGAACTAAAGGTTTGAGAGCTTATTCAAACCTATAGACTATCATCTTAAACCAATCATAACTTATTTGTTTCGATGATCAATTATAAGTTTAGAATCTCGGATTTAGCTTGAACTCAGATTTTTATTTGTCATTTGTTTCTTGTTTATTTGCTTTTATTTCTTTATTTGTCTTAGTGTTTAGTTTTGATGTTTCCGTGTCTAGGGGTTTTCTTTTCTTTTTATTTTCCTTTTTATGTAACATTAGAATAGCTTTAGCATACCCTAACTTCCTGTGGAATTGACTCTAACTTATCCTAGCTACATAGTTAGGTTAGTTAAGTAAATTTATTATTTAGTAGTTTGCGATGATTCACCACAACAATACTAGAGACTTGATATCATACACTAAGGTGCCTAAAAATACGTGTAATTCATTCAAAATTAAAGAAAGAAACGAAAAATTTTAGGTCAAATTTTTAGTAAATATCATTCAATAATTGTTTAATGTTTCAAAAATAAAAAACATCGATTTAATTAAATTATCGTAATTAATAATCAACATCTAATCTCAATCATTTTAAGATGAGACATTCAATTCATCTTAATTGGACTCGCCACAATTCAAGTGTGTTAATATTTGATAAAAAAACATGTCATGTTAATCTCCCCCTCCCAACTTAAACCAAATGTTCCTTAATTTTGAGGGTGGAAATAAATAAATTTCATGCATTGCAAAATATGGAAAGGAGAATAGAACCCCCCCTAAATATTAAAGTCTACTTTAGAGGCATGACTTTGATGGCTTGGATTCTATTTCATGTGGCTGAAAGCTTGGGGGGAGTTGATGACCAATGTTGGGTATTGTAACAAAAAAAAAAAGCTAAGACATAAGCATTTTCTATAAAAAAAAAAAAAACAAAGATATGAAAAATAACAATAACTGAATAACTAAAACATAAAATAGACTCATATAACTAAAAAGGCATTAAGCTTCCTCCCAATAAATGCTTGTTTAATATCGTTAGCTTGACCACTTCATTAGAGTCTACATCCCATCTAGGCTATAGAGGGTATAAGTGTCGACCCCTCGAGTGCCAAAATCTCAACCTAGGTAAAATTTAAGCTGATGATGTCTATTGACTTTGAAAGCCCCCTTCTCCAGATGTGCAATATGTACTTGTAATTTGAATTTTATGTTATTTTTTGAGTTGCTTCTTATTAGATCTTGCTGTTAAGATATTTGTCTAAGTTTATAAACTATCATAGGGGTTTTCTATGCTTTTTTTTAGGATCAATCAAAATTCATGTTTTTAAGCTAACATCTTTGTATGTTCTTTGATTTTTCTGCAAGTTTTTGTAGATTTAGAGCTGTGTTGGAGTCTAGATCATGTTGAGGAGTTTAGGACATACCTAGGAGCTTTCTTTGGATGTCTTGTAACTTCTAAACTATTTATTTCGGATCTATCAAAGTATTTTACTTAAGTTGCATGTTTTGTATGTCTAGATGATGATATGTAATTAATTCATTTTCTAGCTAAGGATTGCTGCTTTAATGATTTAAGAGAGCTTAAGTACATGCATAAAGGTTTGATTTTTGTTTATTGAAGGTTTGAATATTCTGCTTTTAAGCTAGCCTCTTAAGATTATAGTTAAAGATAATCTAAGACTTGAGAAATCAACTCAAGTTGTTGAAAAAATTAATATGCAATAAAAATCGATCAATGAATGACCAAAATTTGACTATTTGTGAGAATTAGAGTATTGAGATTAATTTTCCATAAGTTACCTTCTTGATTTTAAAGCTTATTAAGTTAATTTAAGGAATTACCAAACTTTAAAGATTAATAGATAAAAAGCAAATTCTTAACCATAACTTTGTTTTAAAATTGTTAAAGAACTTCAAATTAGTCTTTAAAATTGTTAAAACCTCAATTGAATCATTAATCACTTAATATTTAGCTATTTTCCATGATTCGGTAATTTTTGGTAATTTATAAATTACTTTTAAAATCAAAATTGCAAGGTTTGAAGCAAGTTAGCATTTTTCAATCTTTTTAATCACTTAATTTATTTTTCCTAGACAATTGTAATCTAATTAACCTAGTAATTATAATCTATCCTTGTTGGATCAAAATTTTGGGTCTTAAAAAAAATCCATTATATTACTTATTCATTAGGTGCACTTGACTTTTACATTGATTAAATCAAAGTAAAAATTGTTTAGAATTCTTAGCCACTTAACCAACACAAGTTTTTAGTGCTGTTATCGGAGATAAATTTGTAAATAATAGAAAAAATTAATGTCAATTGCTCTAGGATTGTGTATATTATTTTTATAATTTTTATACATTTATTTGCTATTTTTACTATTGAGTGTGATTTTTATTGCTTTTGTTATCATATTTGTACTCTTTGCTTATTTAATTAGTATTTTATTTTATTTTGTATGTGTACTCGAGGTCAAAATCTAGAGCATTTAGACTTTGATTTGGAGTTAAAGCGTACATTATGTAGGAAAAAGAAAGAATCATAGCAACGACATCTGATCCATTAGAAGTAGAGACATCTAGTGACACATAATATAAACCTGTAGAAATGGATCCCCAGAACATGATGTTATAGAACCTCAGCAAGAACTTAGAGAACCAATCATTATAAACCGAGTACTGAGGAATTGAGGTAGAATTATAGCTAAAATTTTTTGGCCCAAAGTCAATTAAAAATTTTTTGAAATCCTACATAGTATCATTTCTATGATTAGGTCATCATAATTCGGTGGTTCGACTTTAGAAGATCCTAATGAGCATTTGCACACTTTTCTTGATGGTTGCGATCTTTTTAAAAGTAATAGGGTTCCTAATGATGTAATTAAGGTTAGGATTTTCCCTTAAAGATAAAGCCAAAATCTGGTTATCCATGCTTCAGTCTGGTTCCATTACTACATGGGATGATTTCATGAAGTAATTCTTAGCTAAATTTGTTTTCCAGCTGCCAAGATAGCAAAGATGAAAACTAAGATTAGCTCATTTGTGCTATATGAGAATGAAAGTTTATACAAAGCTTGAGAAAGATTTAAAGAGATGCTTGATAAGTGTCCTTGCCATGTATTAAATATATGTCAACAAGTGGACATTTTCTACAATTTTCTTACACTTTCAATTCGTAGCATCATTGATTCTGCAGCTGGAGGTAATTTTATGAAGAAGGCTTTAGACTGAAGCCTATAATCTAATTAAGAAAATGGCTACAAATAGTTTTTAGTAAATTCTAAATGCCATCTAAGGAAACCATACGAGGTTCATGCAATCAATGATATAGCTCTTGATGCTCAAATGGAAATAATGAACAAGAAGTTGGATAGTTTGGTGAGTGGAGCAGGGAGTACTAATTATAGAGTTGAGTGTGAAAGTTATAGTAGTACTTCCCGTTCATCATTAGATTTAAAAAAAGGCAGCCCATTTTCTTGAGAACCAGAGCAAACTCAATTTGTCCGCAATTTCAATAGGCTAAGAGGAAACCCTTGTTCAAACACTTATAATCCTGGTTGGAGTAACCTTCAAAACTACTAGCAACCACCCCAACCATGTCAAGAAAATCTTCAAAGAGCACCTCCACTTGTCTTTAAAGGTAATTGACCTCCAAGAGAGTCTCCTAATTTTGAAGGGATAGTGCTTAAGTATATTCAATCCAATGATTCAAGGATGCAAAATCATGAGGAATTAATTAAGAATGTGGAGGCTTAGGTTGGGTAAATTTCACAACCCTTATAGGAGAGGATACCTAGTAAGTTGCGACTATCGAAGCCAATCCTAAAAAGCATGCTAAGGCTATTACCCTGAGAAATGGAATAGAAGTTGAGAATGAAAGTTGAAAGATAGAAGAGAAAGGAAAACAAGTATTGGTGGAGGAAGAAAATAAAGAGAAAAAAAAAGGACATGACAGAAGAGAGAGAGCCAATGATGGAAGAGAGAGATTTGACAAAGAAGAGAAGAAGAAAAAGAAGGAAGATGAGGGTGAAAGTTTAGAGAAGGTACATAGGTTATTTGCTAATCCTAATGCGAAATCATATACACTTAGGTTTCTATACCCCCAAAGGTTGAAGAATAGAAACCTCGACAAGCAATTTAGGAAATTCTTTGAAATTTTCAAGAAACTTCATATAAATATCCCATTTGCCGAGGCTATTGCCTAAATGTCTTCATATGTAAAATTTTTAAAAGAAATCCTATCTAAAAAGAGAAGACTGAAGGAATATGAGACAAGTAAGCTAAATGATGAGTGTTCGGCCATCCTTATAAAGAATTTAGCCCTAAAGCTCAAGGACCTTAGTAGTTTTACCATTTATTATACAATTGGTAGCTTACAAATAGATAGGGCTCTAATGGATCTTGGTGTAAGCATTAATCTTGTGCCCTTACCTATTTTCAAGAAGTTAAGATTGGAAGATCTAAAACCCACCACAGTCTTATTGCAGCTAGCTGATTAATCTGTAACCTATCCTAGAGGAATCATTGATGATGTGCTTGCGACAACTAAAAAATTTATTTTTCCTATTTATTTTCGTATCTTGGTTATGGATAGGGATAGTACAGTGCTAAGTATTTTAGGAAGACTATTCATGACTATGAAAATGGTATGTAATTCATGTAAAAAGAGGAAAGCTCATTCTTAGACTTCAAGATGAAGAGAATGAGTTTAATGTATTCAAGACAATGAAACATCCCTCCACCATAGATTCATATAACTCTATTAGAGTGAATTCCATTCAAGATAATCCATTAAGATATCTGTGTTCAGATCCTCTGCAAAAAGCATTGATCCATTCATGTTCTTTGGAAGTAGAGGAAGAGGAAGATAAAGAACTTGTGGAAGAGTTAGAAGTGGTAAAGGATACTTCTAATTGGATTCAATATATAAGAAGTACAAGCCTTTAGATATACCAATTAAGTCACTTCCTAAGCCATCTATTGAAGAGCCTCCAATTCTTGAGCCTAGGCCTCTTCCCTTGCATATAAAGTATGCATTTTTACAACCTCCATCACAACTACCAATGATTATATTATCTTTATTAACTAATACAATGGAGGAGAGACTTTTGAGAGTTCTTTGAGAGCATCAAAATGTTATAGGTTGGACCCCAACGGACATTAAGGGATGAAGTCCTTTTTTCTCAACTACAAAATAGTTATGGAAGAAGGAAGTAAAACTTTAGTCCAACCTCAGTGTTGACTTAATCTAGATATGAAGGAAGTGGAAAAGAATTAATTAGTTAATCTCCTCAATTCTGGTATCATCATTTCTATTTTTGATTCTTTATGGGTCAGTTCAATTTAGGTAGTACCTAAGAAAGGCAGGACTACTATGATGAAAAATGAGTAAGAAGAGTTGATTGCCACAAGGAAAGTAACTGGATTGCATATGTGCATTGACTATCGCAAGTTAAATGATGCCACACAAAAGATCACTTTCCTTTACCCTTCATTGATCAAATAATTGAAAGATTAGCTGGACATAGTTATCATTGTAACTAAGATGGATATAGTGGGTGTTTGCAAATTCTTGTTGCCTTTGAGGATCAGGAAAAGACAACATTCACATGTACTTATAGCACCTTTGCATAAAAGGCACATGTCTTTTAGCTTGTATAATGCTCTTGCCACTTTCTAATATTGTATGGTAGCAATTTTTGCAAACATGATATAGACTTGCATCGAAGTTTGTATGCATAATTATTCTATTTTGTCACATTATTCAATCTATCTTTGGAAATTTTGGAGAAGGTATTGAGAAGATGTGAGGAGACCAACTTGGTCTTAAATTGGGAAAAATGTCATTTCATGGGAAAAGAGTGCATTGTTTTAAGACATAAAATTTCTAGAAAGGAAATAGAGGTAGATCCAGTAAAAGTTGAAGTTATTGCTCATCTTCCACCACCAAATTCAATTAGATCAATTCGAAGTTTTTTAGGATATGCTGGATTCTACAAGCACTTTATTAAGGATTTTTTTAAGATATCTAAGCCCTTACTAAGTTATTGACTAAGGACACTATTTTTAACTTTTATGACATATGTATGCATTCCTTTTATTTGTTAAAGGAGAAGCTTACTAAATCACCTATTTTTTCATCACTTGATTGGCCTCTTCTATTTGAGTTGATGTGCAATGGAAGTGACTTTGCAGTTGGTGCAATACTTAAGCAAAGGAATGGAAAAATTTTCCATCCAGTTTATTATGAAAGTTGGACATTAAGTAATGATCAAAGGAATTACACCAACACTGAGAAAGAAATGTTAGTGGTGGTGTTTGCATTTGATAAATTTTGTTCCTATTTATTTCTTTCCGAGGTGATTGTACATAGGACCATCTTGCTCTGAAATACGTGATGAACAAACTAGATTCTAAGCCACAATTGATTCGATGAGTTCCCATTTTACAAGAAGTTGATATCTAAACTAGATACAAGAAAGGAAGCGAAAATTGCATGGCGGATCACTTATCCCATTTGGATGAAGTTGTGATGGAGAAAGAAGAAGACCACGATATCAAGGAGGACTTTCCTAAAAAAACATTTGCTAGTTATGCTCACTTTTTCATGGTATGTGGATATTGTTAATTACTTGGCTAGTAATATTCTACCTCCTAATTTTTCATGCCAACAAAAGAAGAAGTTATTTTTGGAGATAAAGAGATATCTGTGGTATGAAACTTTTTTGTGCAAGATTAGTGCTAATAGAATAATTTAGACATGTGTTCCTAAAGAGAAAATGACCTCTATTTTAAGCCATTGTGATTCTCGTGAGATTGGAGGACACTTTGGACCTAATAGGACTGCATATAAGGTGTTGAAGTGCGGTTTTTATTGGCCTACCTTATTTATGGATGCATTTTGTTTTGTTAAATATTGTGACAATTGTCAAGGGATTGGAAATATCTTTATGAGACATGAAATGCCACTTATCAACATTTTGGTATGTGAAATTTTTTATGTTTATGGTATTGACTTTAAGTGATCATTCCCTTTGTCACACTTTAACCAATACATCTTAGTGGCTAAAAAATTATGTGAGTAAATAGGTTTAAAGCAATAGCTCTTGCAACTAATGATGCAAAAGGTGTAGTTCTCTTTTTAAAGAAGAACATTTTCACTCATTTTGGGACATCAAGAGTCCTTATAAGTTATATAAGAACACATTTTTGTAAAACATAATTTGATTCCCTCCTATCCAAGTATGGTGTCACACATAAGCTTGCTACACTTTATTATCCTCTAACTAGGGTCAAGTTGAGATTTCAAATAGAGAGATTCAGAGAATTTTGGAAAAGATTGATAGCTCTTCAATAAAGGATTGTTCACTCAAGTTACATGATGCTTTGTGGGCTTATCGAATTGCTTTCAAGACATCGATATGAATGTCTCCATATAAGGTAATGTACGAAAAAGTTTTTCATTTACTAATTGAGTTAAAACATTGTGCATATTGGGCCATTAATTTTGTAAATTTTAATTCAAAGAAAATTGGCGAAGAAAGGCTATTTTAATTGAGTTGGATGAGTTTCATCTTGATGCTTTTGAAAACTCGAAATTATATAAGGAGAGAGTCAAAAGATGGCATGATAAACATCATTCAAAGAGAAATCAAGGTTTGTAATAAGGTCTTAGTATACAATTCCATATTGAAGTTATTTATAGGGAAATTGAGATCAAATTGGATAGGCCCATATGAAGTAACCAAAGTTTATCCATTTGGGGTAATCAAAGCAACCAATGGTCACTCAACTATTAAAGAGAATGGGCAAAGAGCGAATCTATACATTCCTAGTTCAGCTAAAGAGTCTATTAAGACTTTTTCACTCTTCGATCCTTGCTAAACTAGTAACTGTCCTCATTAGCTAATTAATCATTTTTTTAATTTTATTTTGTGTAGTAGGATTTAATTTTAATGTTTGAAGCCCTTTCAAGTGTGTTTTATTTAGGTTTAGTATGATTTCCTTGGTATTTCCTTTGTTTTTAGCGTGTTTGATTTGATTTTAAATGTTTTTTATCATACTTCTAAGGAAAATTGGTGAACAATCTAATTAATTTTATTAGGACTTGAATTAGGAAGGATTTTGTGATGATTTTGGGGATAAAATCAAGGAATTAGGGCTTTTATAAACCATCAACGGTGGTCTGGTTGACCACTGTTGAAGGCCTGCTAAACCACCGTTGATACCCTCTTTCTAGAGCATTAACGACGGGCTGTTCATCTATTGATGACACTATTAAAGCCCGAAATAGATGCCTTATTTATCATCTTCCTCATTCTTCTTTGCTTCCACACACTTCTCTCAACCACTTTTTTTCTCAAAAATTAGCATAACTCCCTCATTTCCACACTAAATCACATGTTCTTGGTGCCAAATTATTGCATTTTTATTTTCTATGCATTTCTAGCCTCAAATCACTCAAAAAATTCCTCAAATTGCTAGAAAATCCACTGAACTATTCAATGTCACTATTTACAATTAAAGGTATTTTCTCTATTTTCTTCTGATTTAGACATCGTTTGGCTTAGATTTTAGTATTATTGTGTAAGAAATTTTATAGGCTTTCAATTGATACCAATTTTATCTTATTTCATCAACGTCAAATTTTTTAGAATTTTTTTATAAATGGAATATTTCTTGAAAATTCACTGGATGAATTTTTTTGGATTTCATAGCATATTCCAATTCATTTTATTATAGTTATTGAATAATTTTTCGTTCAATAGCATGAACATGCAAAAGACCCGCATTTAACCTTGACAAATTCATAAGTTGGGAGAATTTTTATTAGTTCCAGTCCCACAAAGCCAATGAATTCGTCATCGAGCGTCAACTTCATCTAAATTTAGAAGCTGAGTTGGACATTTCTCTAACTTTACGAGCTTTAAGATGGGAACTTGTTATGACGTTTACGGAATCGTATTATCCAAATTTAGTTTATGAGTTCTTCACAAATATCGAGGATAAAACTAAGGCTGACACTATCGAGATTCGGCCTAGTGTTTGATGTATTCCCACTCTTATCACTTGTGCTTCAAATGTTGAGTTTATAGAAGTACCACATGAGGGCGATATTTATGTCAAGGCTAAGGACCTATTTCATGGAGATTCGATTTCATCGTATTTTCCATTTTCAATTAATGCTACTAAGGATACCTTAGGCCTTACTAGAAACTCTTGTGGATTTACCACAGCTTGATAAGGGGTTTAAGAGTGTCTAATAGTGTCAATTCTCAATGTTAATGTCAAACCTTCAGTAAGTGGGCATAATGAGATGAGATTTATGGATTTCAACATTCTTTACAACATGTTGCATGGTTTAGGCATAATTCAAGGATTACTATTATTAAGTTTTATGATCCTTTCAATGTGGGAAATGGTCAAGTTGAAGAGTTCAAGCAAAAACTTTTGCTTCCCCTACATTATAATGAGGATTTTCTAGGCAGCAAGAGTCTCTTTGGATTTTGAGGAGTCTGAGGACTGTGTATGCCAAACCCAGATCACTGTTACAACTCTTAAGCTTTGGAAATTTGTTCATATAAGCAACCAGGGGCATAAGCTCAAGAACAATGAGAGACCCTTTGATGCTCCACCTACTCTTGATGCACCTGAGTTAATAGAGGAGGTTATAACCAAGGCTTCTTCTGAGGCCACACCGAACGTGCATCCCCCTCGCCCATTTTCACCCATAATAGAGGTTCCACCTCTACCACCTAAAGATTTCTCTCATGTAGAGTTCATGACATTTTTTAGTAACATGGAGTATCGTATTGCTTCAGAGATTTATGATCTTCGTGGTGCTATTAATGCTCATTTAGGTCATGTAAAGCTTCGCATGGCTAGTATGGATTCGCATTTAGAGCAACTTAACAAGTATCAGCATTCCCGATGTTCGAGAGATCGAGATTTGGGTTTGAATGGTGCGAGTCCTAGTTTTTGGTTATTTTTTATTGTTTACACATTTGTTTTTGGTGATTTGTTTGTTATTCATGCTATTTAATACATTTCCATTTTGTAGTATTGGTTATAGTTCTAGTTTGTTTCCAGAATTAATTCTCACAATTTGATGTATTTTGTCTCCTTAACGTACTTCAATTCTCTGTTTATATTAGTGGAGCATATTTTGTCATCTTTTTTGTTCATTCCTTTTGTTTGTTTCAGGTCTTTCCATTCACCTCAACGGATCATCAGGCTTATATCATACAAGTATATTTCTTTCCCCACTCTCCTCCTTTATGCTTTTTAGTTTCATTTTTAAATAGTGAGGACACTGTTTCATTTAAGTGTGGAAAGGGATTTCACTTTATACACTTGATATACAATTGATACAATTAAGCTTTTGGTAATCTTATACCATATCATTCTACCGATTTCCTCTTAATAGTTTATAATTTATGAAAAATCTTTGCGCTTTTAATGCTTATTATTTTCTATGTTTTCTTTTGAGTTCAATTATTTTGACAATTTAAAATGTTATATAATTAATTTTGATTATTAATGACTAAATGTTTTTAACTCATTTTATAATTTGGATAACGGATGCCTGATGATCATAATCATATTCCACATATAAAATGTAACTAATTGAGTTATTTTGTAGCTTCTTTTAAGGTACTTTTGTCATTCAAAGAAAAATGAAAAAGAATCAAAATTAACCCGTAAAAAATTTAATTAATTAAATTTGTAAGCAGAATTCACTTTGTATATATATATTTTTTCTATATAAAAAGAAAGAAAAAGAGAGACAATATATATGTATTTATAAGATTGAAGTTAAAAGTGGTGCTAATAACCAGTTGATGTGATGTGACTCAGTTAAGTAACCGGAGGTTATTCTCAGTAAAAATGTTTACCTTTACATAAAAGATTGAGTGACTTCTCCACCTAACTGCTTACATATTTAATTAATTGTCTAATTAATTAAATCATTACTTAAAATAAATAAAGGATGTGGAACTGTCGAAAAGGTGATGCATTAAACTCAATGTATTTGCATTGTACATGTGGAATTGATTTTTATGATTTAGGTTAAAGATTAAAAAAGAAAGAAATGAGTTAAGTGCATTTGATATTTGATGTGAATACATGATTATATAATATTTTAATGAGTCATTATTTTTGAAGAATTAAGAAAACATTATCAACAAGAATGTTGTTGATCTTGAATTTATTTTCCTATAGTCATACACTATTTTGAGAAAATTGATTCATTGATTTACTTGAGGACAAGTAAATTGTTAGGGTCAAATTGATTGAGTTTTTCTTTAACTATTTGTTGAATTATGACCTTTAATTCAATGCTTAAATGTCAAATTTATGTTATATAATGTTTAATTTGCAGATAGTTGAGCAAAATTGAAGATTGGAGCAAGAAAGGGATGAAAAATGAATCTTTCTATATCATCAAAGTTAGTCTGGAGAGACCCACGTTGAAGGATGAGAGACCTGCATTAAAGAAGTCAAAAAAAGACAATCAACGATAGTTAAGCTGTCCTTTAACGGTGTCATTTTTCTTTGAGTCAACCCGTTTTTGATAAAGCAAACAAACATGTCTCCTTCAAATCTCCATAATTGTGGCTTAGGCGTGTTCTCCATCAACCGATTTATCTAGAAGGACCAACTTGGGATGTCCAAGAGCTAACCAAGAGGGGAAAACACAAAATCACGAATAAGGTGGGGAGAATTCTGTTGGGAAACTTAGAAAAACATTTTCTAGCTTCTCTCTTCTTTGATTCTTGAACTCTTAGGTTTCAAATAATTGTAATTTGAATTTTATGTTGTTTTCTGAGTTGTTGATTATTAAAGCTTGCTGCTATGACATTTATATGAGTTTATAAACAATTATAGGGTGTTTTCTAACTCAGATTAGTACTTTATTTGCTCTGTTTTTAAGATTAATCAAATTTCATGTTCTTTGATTTTTTTACAAGTTTTTGTGGATTTCAAGTTGTGTGTTAGAGTCCAAGTTACGTTGAAGATTTCAAGACATGTCTAGGAGCTTTCTTTAGATGTTTTGCAACTTCTAAACTATTTATTTCAGCTATTATTTTTGGATCTATCAAAGTATGTTGCGTAAGTTGCATATTTTGTAGATCTTGATGATTATATGTGATTAATTCATTTTTCAGCTACTGATTGATGTTTTAAGGATTTAAGAGAGCTGAAATACTTGTTTAAAGCCTTATTTTTATTTATTGAAGATCTGAATTTTATTTATTAAAGTCTTAAATTTTTTATTTTAAGCCGGTCACTTAAAATTAGAGTTAAAGATAATCTAAGACTTAAGAAATTAATATAAGTTGTTGGAAAATTAATAAGCAATACAAATCAAACAATGAATGACCAAACTTTGATTATTTGTTAGAGTTAGAGTTCTAAGAATAATTTTTCAGAAGTCACATTCTTGATTTTAAAGCCTATTAACTTAATTTAAAGAATGACCAAATTTTAAATTAAGATTAATAGAGAAAAACCAATGTTTTAACCATAACTTTGTTTTGAAATTGTGAAGAAACTTTAAATTAGTCTTTAAAATTGTTAAAAACTTAACAAAATCGTTAATCACCTAATCTTTAGCTATTTTCCACGATTTGGTAATTTTTGATAATTTATAAATCACTTTAAAACAAAATTGCAAGGTTTAAAGCAATTTAGGATAAGTTAACATTTTTTATTCTTTCTTATCACTTAATTGGATTTTCCCTGACAATTGTAATCTAATTAACCTATTAATTATAATTTATTCCTATGGGATCTACATTTTAGATCTTAAAAAGACTCCTCTATATTACTTATTTGATAGGTGCACTTGCCTTTCATATTGCTTAAATCAAAGTAAAAATTGTTGTAAATTCTAAGCCATCTAACCATCATAATAGCTATATATGCCTCCAATAGGTCTTGTATGATTTTTTCCTACAAAATATTATAACTTTTAATATCAATCACTTCTAAAAAGAATGTATCACCTTTTCCTATAGATTGTTTCATGGTTTCAAAGATTCTAAATACAACTTCGTTATCTTTGGCCCTAATGAAATTTGTGTGCAGCATTACTGTTAAATTTTCTTCCCACAAAGTTGTCTTGTTCTACTTGCTCTCTTATACTATATACAAGACATTCCTAAGTTAGATGTCTTTTCCTACACATATCACAATACATCGCTTCAGAAGGGGCTAATGTAAGGGGTTAAATTTGTAGTATTCTTGGATGTTATTTGATGTTAATTTAACCCTATTTTAGTGCTTAAATGTTCTATTT
>JAOXYD010224717.1:0-18603 GCA_028565735.1 Pinacopodium congolense
AAATGGACATGTGCTTAGATGATATGGAGGATGCTACACCTCCTGAGGTCAGTATTACTTCATTTAGTATTACTAACGGTCTTTTTAGTTCTTTTTCTCTTGGGTTGAATCAAGAAGAGGATGAAGAAGAGGAGGATGCATTTGATGAGGGCAAGGAGATGGAGGATGACACACCTCTCGAGGTACGTGATATTACTTTTTGTATTACTGACTATATTTCTAGTCCTTTTCCTCACATGTTCCATCAAGAAGAGAAAGGTGAAGAAGAAGAAGAGAAGATAAGCGAGCAAGTTAGGAAGAAGGATCAGCAGAGAGAGATGTTGGAGCAAAGTGATTGCTTAGAGGAGTTTTTTGAAAGAAAGTTAGAGTTTGAAAATGTTGAGCAGGATGATGAGCCTCCACGCTCATTGCTTTTACCATTGCGGAGATCATCCTGGGAGAAAGGCGATGCCCAAAGGAGAGAGTGGACAATAGAGTACAATGGAGAAACGATGAAGTTCCACTCCCCAGAAGTTGAGAGGCATCGTGTTGATCATGAGCCTACTTCGAAGGAGGTTGCTCCAGGCTCATCTATGAGTCTTAGCTTGCTTCTTGTTGGGCTCAAGCATCCATTCGACAATTGATAACATTGCATGCCAAGGGTCGAGCTTATGACCTAAAATAAGTGCTCGATGGGAGGCACCCCATCCGTATCCTTTCTTTTATTTGTTTTTCTCTTTTGATCTTATCTTTTAATTGTTTGCTTTGAGTTTTTACTTGCTTTATTCGGTTTGTTTTGTATGATGAACAAATAACTTGGCATATATTCTATGGTGCATGCCTTCTTCCTTAACGATTAACTAGCTTACGATTTTGGCATGCTTTACAAAGGCACAGTCATGTTTTCCTAATTTCAATTGCATGATACAATGATCAACAGTATTCTGACCATTTCCATATCTAAGTCTATATATTATATAGGCAACATAGTAACCTTCTTCAAATAAGGGGAGAAACAAGCATGTTGGTTATCTCTAACAACCCTTCACTATCTGTCTAGACATTACCCTAAAGTATGACTTGTATATGAATAGTGTTTCATCGAAGTTGTCAATGTAGAGTAAGGAATCAATACATTTCATGCACTTGTACTCGAAAGAAAGAGGGGTTGCACAACTTCCACATGATAAAATTACATTAAATCTCCTAACATGACCCCCATCGTTGATGTTTACACATAATTGGCAAGTTTGTGAACATAATACTTGCCTTACGGTTGCTCTTACATCAAAGTCAAACCATTTTAGGCAGCCACCTCATTAACTCCGTTAAGCCTAATTGACGTGACAATTAATGCAAGACATCATAATAGATTGAGGGGGAATGGTTAAATCAACCAATTTATTGGGATGTTGATCATATCCTTCTAAACTTTAGGACTTGAGAAGTAATTCACTCCAGTTTAGACACATAACTTCTATCCATCATCGATCAATGTTTTGAATTTGTTTCCATTGAACTTAGTTGTAACCAATCTATTAAACTAGCTATCAAATGTGTTATATTTGAAGTTATGTTGCCAAAACACCAACTAGGTCAATGTGTCTAGGGTTAAGTAAATATAGACGTGAGAAAATACCAGAGACCATAATTTTGAGGTGGAAAAAACTTTAATTGGACATTTCAAAAGCAAATGATAACGGAGTATGTTACAGTTCATGTTCTTAAATATGTACTCAATCAACACATGCCTTTTAAAACACATCATTTTTGTATGTATAACATCATCTTTAATACAACGGCTCATGCATTTCCATACGTCTACTCCACTTTAACTTGACTTTACATGGTTTAAAAACATCACTTACAAATTAAACATAAAACCCTCATGGAAACATATTACTTCTTAGTTCCATAAAAAAGCTTCAAATGTATTAATAAGTTTTCATATGCATGAAAGAGTACTTCATAGTTGACTAATGGAACACCATACACCTTACAGCTTAATCATTTTATACTTTTGACGGACACCTTCATTGGCCCCAAGCCACTAACAATCAGTATCATGTCCTTGCCTCTTTCCTGTTAGTAATTTCTATCATAGTATATGGTATGAAATGGACAAAAATAATGACATGCAGTGTATTTAGTTAGTTTTTTTTTGTATACATAGTAGGGGGTTTATGTAACTTATATGCTTTTCTAGAGATAAACTAATGAATGATTTGTTTTTATAAACCGATGAAATCATTTCCAAAGGTACCCTTAAGTTTGAGAAATACATTTCATCCTATATCCTCGTGCCCATGTAAGATAGACAATAAGAGATGTGTAGTTTGTCTTCTATTGTTTTATTATACTATTTACATATATTACAATGTACATGATCACCAACGGACATGTACAGTCTTACTAATATCTATGAACTACAGTTATTTTTTTTATTCATGTCGCTATAGAGGTCAGTGATTGTATCAATTTTATAAATGTGTAGGATGTCGTCATCTTGTACTTTGATGATGGTGAAGAATCACGCCCCGGGCTCCATAAAGTTATGAAGTTTAGTAGTTAGGAAGAGGTGTTTCAATTCTATCAAAAGTACACCAAGTCAAAGGGATTTGTAACTGGAATAAGAGGCAACAAGAAAGGACCCTGCAGATTGTATGTGTACAAGAGGTTTGTACACAACAGGGGTTGTCACTAAAGTCATCCTATAGAATTGGTTATGGAGCTTAATTAAACTATTGTCTAGTAGAAGGATGTTAGACCATAATTAGGATTAATAATAACTAAAATTACATATTGAACTGAACCAACATTAGATTCATGTGGCAACATTGTTCAATTGATGTTCATATGAGAAGAAGGCTGACATGTATACAATAAGGCCATACATGAATCTTCAAAAAATTTTGATTGACTCTAGAGGATATAAAAATCTTTCATGTTCTTACTAGGATGGCTTAAGTTATTTAGACATGGTTAGATGAAACAGACTAGTAAGAGGGATTTCCGAAGTTGTTTATAAAATGTTTAGAAAGCTAAAGGAGAATGACCATTAGTTTTACTATGCAATTAACTATGATGGTGATGGGAGGTTGAAGAATGTTTACAAGTCTAGTGTATGTGGTCATGCTACTTACGAGGAGTTTGGTGATATTGTTACGATTGACACAACCTATGTTGTTAACAAGTATGACATGCCATTTACAGTATTTGTTGGTGTAAACCATCATGCTTAGTCCATTTTACTCAAATATGCACTCCTTAGTGATGAGATAACTGAATCCTTCTTATGAATTTTCTACACTTGGTTGAGAAGTAAAGCCCTTAAGGGAATTATAACAGATGAATGCTTAAGTATGGGTGATGCCATTTATGTAGTATTCCTAAATGCAAGACATAGGTTGTGTTTATAACACATTGTTAGAAACTTTTTAGAGAAATTTGCCTCATATAAGTCGTATCATGGCCTCAAGGGAAGTTTTATGGATGTGGTATATACAAAAAACAAAGATGACTTTGATAAAAAATGGAATGAATTGGTGAATCGATTCAGCTTAAAAAAATTCTTTGGTTCAATCTCTTTTAAATAAGCTTTCAAAATGAGTATCGGCATTTATTAGAGATAAATTTTAGGTCAAGATGTCCACAAATTAGAGGAGTGAAGGAATGGTTACTTATTTTAATGGGTATGTGAACGTACATAGTTCCTTAACTAAATTTGTAAAGTAGTATAAGAAGGTGATAAAAGAGAATACTAAATGCGAGGTTGAGTTTGCTTACTTCTTTTTCTAGAGTTGTGTGCCATTGTTGACACACTCAGACTTAGACAAGGTTTTCCAAAAAGCATATATTGCTACATTGTTTAGATAAATTGAAAATGAATTAATATGTGTGATGTACTGTGAAATAACATGCAGTACTTTTGTAGGTAATGCAAATAAGTATAGTGTTGTAAAGATGGTACAAGATGGTGTTGTTATCGGGTTATTTACTATAAATGTTAGTGAATCATCAGCACAAGAAATTTGCTCATGTAAGTTGTTTGAATTCAATGGCATGGTTTGCCATCACTTCTTTAGAATATTCACTCATAAGAAAGTCAGCAATTTCTCTGACCACCCAATTTTAAGAAGGTGGCGTAAAGATGTTTCAAGTTTCCATACCAAAACCATGGTACTTAATGAAATAAATGTTGATGCAAATCAGATGAAGAGATTGGAATCAATATTTTAGAAAGTTCTGGACTATGCAATTGACAGTGAAATAAAATATAGGTATTTCGAAGGTTTGTTGGACCAAGGCTTTGTGACACTTAGCAACATGAGAATGGAGGAAACCCCTAGTGACAATCGGTTAGATGGAATGAGTGTGGAGTTAAGAGTTCATGTAGTTTCAAGGCAATGCAAGATACCTATGAACAAAAGGTTCGAACCATGTCGGAAGGATGTCATTCATAACAAATGAAAGCAGATGCAAGTAAGATAGATTTTGATTAATAAATTTAGTTTAATCATAACAATTAACCGCTATTTTAAGCAGATTGTGTGGGTTAATAGCTCTAATTTTTCTTTTTGATGCTACGCATACTAACACTTCTTATTTAGCATGTTTGGAATGGGAAAAAACTAGTTATCTCGTTTGGATGCATCATAGTCGAAGACCTCAAGTTACACTTAGTTGTCCCTCATCATTAACAACATCCAAAAGTAATAGGCTTCCAACCTTTCAGGTTTATAACTTCTGTTGCGATCTTTTATAGTACTGAATTCATATCTAACATGCAGTCACCATATCCTAAGGCAAAATTGGTAAATGAATCCAACATGGAACCCAGTTGGGTTGGGCCAGTCACTTTTGGTTACCCTCGTGGATAGGTAACAATGGGTTGTCAATTTGAAAGAAGTGCAACCACTAGTTTATTATAATAATGATGTTAATTAGTTGTCTATAATAATCTCGCATTACGTACACTATTTGGGCAATGGAAGTTAGATGCTGGGCCTTCTAAAGTGATGTCATCCATATAACACTAAATTTGGACAAAGAATTAATATATGTCCTTTTAACATTGGGGTATTAGAAGCCATCACTTGCAAATTTCCAAAACATGATGGTAATCACAAATTATGCAAGTTCCTTGCTATTAATTTCACGTACCAGTTGCACTTTTTAATGCATTCATGTTATTACTGTAATTGATTTTGGTTGGTTACGCAAATAGTGGTTATATTTATAGACCCAGTTTATAAAAATGTTTACATGCATGTACTTGCGTCAATTGAATACTTGTCCAAACCTATAATATTGTTAAATTTCCCTCTATATTAGAGCCTAGAAAAATGGTTGCGTAAATATCAAAGAATAAGGATTGTAAAATTTGTTCTTTAGTTGGTGCACAATCTATAGAAGCTTTAAAACCTGACAGTTATCGTAGGTGGAGTTACAACATACGTAAGATCTATGTAGATTTCATCGCATTATGGGAGGGAGTAGTATAAAATGGTGACAAATAGAATAGACCAAATGCCTTCCAGAGAGTGAACAATCAAAATAATGTCAAATGTCAAGAGACATCAAGAAGGTGTAGCTGGGAGGTAGGTGATGAAGAAAAAAAGGTTGGTTGTAAAAGAAGGTAACATTAATGAGACAGAAAGTGACGATGCTTATGAAAACAATAACTATGCAATATAAAACTCATCTACCTTCAACAATCTATGGTTTAAGAATGATTGTTGAACTAGCCTCTTAGCTCTGCATAAACTGTTGTGGGAAGTTTCATAAGAATAAGGTCTAGAGCTGGCAGACAAGGGAGATGGAAGAGTCACTACCACCTTATGCAGGTTACATGTTAGAAACTGATCCCCGTTAAATATGTAGATGTGTCATGCAATCAATAACCTATTAACTTGTATACAATGATGTATATATGTTGACGTTGGGGCTAGGCATTAAGATTGTAATAACTTAATAGCGAGTTTATATTTGAATCATAAGTCAGTATGATGGGATGACAATTGAATGTCTCCTTCAATCTCTATCGGATGATGAAATTTACATGAAAATGATTTTAGAATTATGTACTTCTTCATGGAATTTTGTTGATAGAATGTTCTACTAATATGTTATTTTCTATTTATCAAGAAGAGATTGATGACTTGAGAGAAGATGTGGCGAGAGAATTAGTGTCCATACTAACTTATATAAGGGTTTTTTTATTATTTCTATTCTAGCACACGTAACCATTATTTTTCCATTAACAAATTAGTGAAACAATTATCGATGTTGATGTTGATGTTAGTAGGACGTGGTGGAGGGGAAGACTAAATATTTATATGAGGTCATAACTAAAGACGTAACTTAAAAAACATACTTTTTACAACTATTAGTCGAATTGTATTATCATTATAAGAGAACATTGTCTGACATTGTTTAAGTATTATACATATTAAAGTGAGATTTCTAGTGGATATCAAGGAGGCATAGGTTCCTCAAGTACCATATTAGACTTTCCAACTAAAACTGATGAAGGGATAACATCAACAAAAATCCTTATTATTTTTGTGGTTGAAGATAGTACTGTCATTCCATTTGTGTGTCATTATGTTTTCTAAGGAAAATCAACATTTAAGGTTGTATGTTGGTAACCTTAACTTGGGTTGTCAATATTAGAAGAGTACCTCAATGAGTGAACAAAGTTAGAGGACTTAGTGAAGCACATGCAATCATTGGGGTACCACACAAAGGTTATCATAGAAGATTGAATGTAACAAATTAAACCTATGTACCAATGTTCATATGCTTAATTTTTCTTGGCCTTTGTCAAGTTCAAAATTCGTTGTATGTAATTGTCTAATTTGTATGTTGAAAAAATTAATGCATTTTTGGTAAGTACGTAAAAAGGTAATTAGATGCTTTTGTCCTCATTTAGTTACATCTGTTGTTCCCCGAATGTGTCCTAAACCATACTGGATGTTGCAGTCTACAACCATATATTGAATTTTAAACATGCATTTTTATATTTCCATATAAGACTATCTTTTTTAATCTTGTTAAATAAATGTTATATATTAATCAATATATGGATGAAAACAATTTAACCAACCTTTGTAAGGTGAAAGCTACATGGCTAGGGCAGCAAACATAAGAAAAGAAACAAAGGTGGCTGATTTATAAATATTATCTTTAACCAAGTTGATAGAAGTGAAAGACTATTCTTAATCAACATATCTCTATGTGTTTCAATACAAGACCTTTCTTGGTTAACATACATAGTGGATGCATGTCCTAACAGGTTTTTTTTTTTTTGTAGCACTACTTTACCTCTTTGTAGGGAAAACATCTTGGAATCAATTTCACTATGTAATTTATCTTAGAGTAAAACATTACATAATAAGAAATGCAAACTATCAACTACCAACCATGTGAGGATCCTAGCAACCATGTTTATTTAGGAGTACATGACTCAATATTTACATACACACTGTCAATAAAGGCATCTGAAAAAACCCCACAAATATGTTTTAAAAAGCATTCCCGATAACCAGGCTTAGAATCAGTACATGAATCTTATTAAGTATAGACATTGTTGCCATATTTTTATCTGAGTATGACATAATAACAACTGTCACATGCCAACATTTAGGAATTCAAACCTAATATCGCACTGATAATTCTTAACAACCTATAGAGGTTCTTACCAAGAACAAACTTCATAATTATTAATGTGACTAGCTTTGAAAGTGAATTTCTCTTAGGTTTCAATGTCATTTTAAATAAAGTTTTGACTTGCTTAAAAATCGTTGAACTACTGATGCTTTTGTATACTTTAGAAAAAATATTGATACTTTGCAATATTATAGAGTACTAGACTTTACAAAGAGGACATAAGTATATTCACTCCAAAACATCTTCAAACCTGTGCATATCTTATGGCATAATATCTTCTGCCTATCAATCATATATCAGTTGGATATGCTTTTGCCATTTAATCTTTGTTTGTCTTCTCTTCCTATTCTTTTGGAAGGGGGTATATCCTCGTAGAAGGACCTCAGTGTTATATTCATATATATGCATGAATACGGGCATGTTTTATTTTAATCCAATATTTGAAGCTTAATTCTAGTTTAGGATAAGTTTTATAATGAAATAATGAAATATCAATTTAGGATGGTTAGAGAAAAGACACTTAACCATAGTTATGTTTTGATTTAGTTGATGCTTTAGATTAGAGAATCCAATTCATTTCATAAGTCACTTAAGTTATTTAAGCCTAGTCCTTAGCCATTTAATCAATTGGTAATCCTTAGACAATTTAAAGTTCAATTGCAAAGTTGGAAGTTTTTAGATTTTTTTTTCTTGAGTCAATCTAACGCCTTAGTTTTAAGCCTTGGTTTCCTTAGATAATTGTAATCAAATTACCTTAATAGTCCTACAATTAGTTCTTTGTGGGTTCGACATTCCAAAACCTTAAAAGTGCTCCACTTTATTACCTGTGACCAATACACTATGGTATAGTTGATTTGTATTTAAATCTGATTTGCATGAGAATTTATTGAATTATTTGAGCAACATAGTGATATCAAATAAACTCAACAAATTTTTCGCACCGTTGCTGGGGAAAATAGTTTTGATATTATGAAAATATTGATGTCAATTTCTCTCAGGTCTCAATATTGTTTATATTATTTATAGTGTTTTTGTTTTTGTTTTTCTTTCTTGTGTGCTTGTTTGCTTTTGTTTTCTTTTTTGTTTTAGTTTTTGATTGTTGCCTCTAGCTTGATTCTAAGCTTATGCTTACCTTAAATATATGCTTAATAAGAATAAAGTTACTTTAGAAATGGAACATCATGAACACTTTAATGTCAAACCTTATAAAGAACCAACCATGTTGGAATTAACTATGCAAACTAGGAGTGGTCCTAAATCTAGCATTGTTATACCTGGGATAGACTCAAATCTTTTTAAAATTCCATATGCAGTTATTTCAATGATAAGGTCTTCTCAGTTTAGTGGTTCATCCTTATAAAATCCTATTGATCATTTAAGAAATTTGTTAAACATAAGCGACCTCTATAGAAGTTGTGGTGTTTAAAATGATGCTCATAGACTTAGACTATTTCCATTTTCATTAAAAGATAGAGCTCGCATATGTCTTAGCACTTTTCAACCTTATTCCATCACAGCTGGCGATGATCTTGCAAATAGATTTCTAGCAAAACATTTTCCCTTAAGCAAGCTAGATAGATTGAAAATTTTAATTTCATCTTTTGAGCAATATGAGAATAAGAGTTTGTATGAGTCTTGGGAGCGATTTAGAGAGTTATTTCCCACTTTACCTATGCATAGCTTTAGTATTTATGATCAAGTTCATATATTTTACCTAGGACTCACATCATCAACTTATGGTCTCATAGATGCTGCTGTTAGTGGGACTTTAATGAGAAAAAGCCTCAAGTGATGCTTACAAGTTGATAAATAACATGGCATCCAATAGCTTTCAATACAATTTTGAACCTTTTCGTAGGCAACTATTTAGAGCTCAAGCCATCAATGATTGCCCATCTTTACAAGCTCAAATAGTTGGCTTTAGTAAGCAATTGGAAGGTTTTCAAGCTCAATTTTGTAGTAGTGCATTCCATGGTCTTATAGATTATGATTGTTATGGTAGTTCATTTTATGCATCCATAAATTGCCATGCAGGACCTTCTTAGCCCCTAAACCTTCATTAGACCATTATCCTTCCCCTGGGCAGGGAATGGACTCTTGCCCTTCTAGAGAGAGCTACCTCAGTTTTCCATGCTTCAATGACAAATACTACCAAAATCCCATTGCCACTCCTCAATTAGAAGGCCCTCCTAAGACAATTGATCAAGAAAAGTCCAACCTTGATAAGACAGTGATGAAATATATATAAACCAATGAATCTAGGATGCAAATTCACGACAATTTAATTAAGAATTTAGAGAATCAAGTAGGTCAGATTGCACAGTTTTTAGATGAAAGATTACTAAGAAATTTACTTTTTATGCCTGAACCTACCCTTAAGGAGTTTGTTATTGCCATCACTATGATTTATAGTCATATCATGGAGCATATGAGTGAAGAAAAGAATGAAACAAAAGTGATGGAAAATAGTGAAGACATGAAAGAAGTTGAGCATGAAAGTTTTCCACCTAGGTTATCTACTAATTCATCTGTGCTATCCTTTCCATATAGAGTTCCATATCCACGGATGTTGGTTGCTTTGTCTAGACGTTTCATTTAATTGTTTAAAAAATTATGCAAACCCTTGTATTGTGTATTTCAATTAGATGAGCATTAAGCTAAAAACAAATCCATAGTTAAAGAATTGGAACCTTCTTATACTAACTTGAGAGGAGTGTTAATGGCAATTATTGAACCTATTAATCCAAATCTAACTATTGAATGTGAGAAAACTAAATTAAAAGTGAGTGTTATTGATGATGATGATTTTCATGTTTATCATAACCTTCATGTTGTGAATTTTGTGGAATATAAGTAGTATGAAGCAAAATAAAGTGAAAATGTTGTTTATGAAAGTGAAAGTGAATGTAATGAAAGTGCTTGTGCGTAATTGTTGAATGATCAAATGGATGCTACTTCTATTGATTCCATTAATGTTAAGGATGATATTCATGTTGAAGACCATGATGTTAAGGTTCTTGAATTTGTAAATGATGATGACTTTGTTAAACATGATGAGGTTGAATTTGAAAAAGAAGTTGAGTTTATCGATTTTATTGGTGTTAATTCTTTTGACTCTAGGCTAGGCATGGTAATTTGAGATTATTTTCCATGGATGTTTCAAAGTCATGATTGGTGTTCCATGCAAGTTAATGTTCTAAATTTTCAAAATCCATGACATGATTTATGCCCTTATTAAATTTGGCCTCTTCTAAATATGAAAATGGTGAAGTGCAAGAGTTAGGTTATGGAACCAAGATGAGATTTAAAGTTCCATAACTTTAATGTCCAGCTAAAAGACCTTAAAAAAGGGCTTATTGGGAGGCAATAAAACTGTCATAGTATTTAAATATGTTTTGGTGTGTTCTCTTTTATTTGGTGTTCTTTTCATTTGTTTCATTTTGTTTTGAGCTCCTTGTCTTTCTTTGAACATCTTCCTTTATAGAGCATAGCTGCTTGTCTTTGGTTTCTGATGCTTTGAATATCTTTTTTTGGATTTAAAAGTTTTATATTCAATCATTGCTATCTTTTGGAGCAAGTTTTTAATATGCACCTTTAATGGATCTTCAAATGATATTACCTTCCTTCTAATTGATTTCTATTCCTTTTCCCTCATATTTGTGCTTTATTATTTGTTTTTATGAACATTGAGGACAATGTTCAATTTAAAAGTGGGGGAGGGAATGGATGTTTCACACTTATGCTTGATTTGTTCTAAAGTATATCATTGTACCCTCTTTTTCAAAATAATCTATAATTTATGGAAAATAATTTTTCAATTTTGATGCTTATTATTGATATTTTTCCTTTGGATTTCGATTATTTTGATGTTTGAAGATGTTATATTATCAATTAATCATGTTTATTAACATCAAATTTTATGGTTTCATGTTTTTTATTGTGGATATTTGATAAGCATTATGAGTTTCCATGTATAAAATGCATATCCCTAAGGCTTTTTGTGACTTCATTTAGCATTTTCATTATCATGTTTTAATTCAAAATCAAATTAAACGGAAAATGAAAAGAGAAGAAGAAAAAATGAAAAAGTGTGCCTTAATTGTGATCATGTGAGTAATGTTTATTCGCTTTGCTGGCTTCAAATCAATTGATAAAAGTTAAAGAGTAGTGCTAGTAACCAGTTGATGTGAGGTAACTTTATTTAGTAACCAGAGATGTTTACGACAAAATGTTGATCTTCACATAAAAAAATTGAATGACCTCTCAATCAAGCCTTAAAAACTCACGTATGTGCTTAAGTTTATGCTTAATGGTTAAAAAGGTGTGAATTTGCTTAAAAGTTAAGGCATTTTGCTTTGTGTATATCTGATGAGCTCGTCACAAGCTATCAAATAATAAATTCATAACTATCCAAACTATGCAGTAATGGTGAGCTAGGGTTGAACCACAGAGAGCTGGAATACAAATGTTATTTCAAATGTTGTAATAAGGAGAAAATAAAAAACCCTAAATAGATAAAAGCAAGATAAACTGAGATGCAAAAGACACAAACAAAGACACAAACACTAAACAAATTTAGCAAAGATGAATAACAATAGCAAAGAAGTAGGTTGGAGATATCTTTATGATGTCTGGATGATCATTGATCCTAGAATCTAAATGATAGATACTCTAGTCATGGTGTTAGCCTATAGGCTCGAATAAGCTTTCAATTCATTTCATAAGTCATTTAATTTATTTAAGCCTAGTTCTTAGCCATTTAATGAATTAGTAATCCTTAGACAATTTAGAGTTCAATTGCAAACTTGGAAGTTTTTAGGTTTGCTTTTATTATCTTGAGTCAATCTATCCCCTTAATTTTAAGCCTTGGTTTCCTTAGATAATTTTAATCCAATTGTCTTAGTAGTTATACAATCAGTTCTCTATGGGTTTGACAGTCTAAAGTCTTAAATGTGTTCCACTTTATTAATTGAGATTGGTACATTGTCGTATGTTTGATTTAAATTTGAATTGAATTAGCATAAAAATTTATTGAATTATTTGAGCTAAAATAACGATACCAAATTAACTCAACAGCAATTCCAAAAGTTCATCAAATTTCTCTTTAAAATCATAACAAATGTAAACAAGCAAGAAGATCATATGAGCAATATCTCATTTAAGAAACTCAACTCAAATTGCTTGAAAATCACATGAATATTTTTTTCCAAAACTTCACTTAATAAGAAATAAAACATGCCTAAAATATGTATGCTTTAGGAGTTATAAAATATGCACTAGATCATGCCTAAAATCTTTATGCGTTACTAGCTCTTCCGAAACTTACTTAGAAGCTTGAATTTATAAATGAATATGGCTCCCCATTCATTTTGTCCCTTGGTCCAAAATAGATTCGTATAAGAAAGCTAGTCTTAAACATAATTTTATTCTATGGTTAGTATTTTTTAGGAAACTAAAAACTAGTTATAAATTATCTTTCTTCCAAGCCCTAAAATTTTATTCATTTTTCCTAACTGGTTGTGAAAATTTTAATCACCTATTTTTTTTAATGTAGCTTCTCTAAAGAAATTTGGCAACCTATCCTTAATCACTTTCTTTTTAACCTTATTTCTCTTTCAAATCTCATAAATATCTTAAAGTAGTATAAAATTCCTACAAACCTTCGTAACATTAATATTACCCTCTTCAAAGTCATCTTTCCCACTTGTGTTTATAACTTGTGGCAAGAAAAACAATGAACTTTTGAATATACCTTTATGGATTACTGAAACATTTTCACCAAAGTCTCTCAGATAACTAAAATTCAAAGTGCAAGCTCATATGAGGGATAAATATTCTAAACAATTTTATGTTTTATTAACCTTTATTTTGCCAAATCCAATAAAATTACATATGCAATACAAGTTAATAAAAGGAAGGCAAAAGGGAACTAACTATGGGGTATGAAGGTGAACATAAGAAAAAAAGCATAGAGAAGTTCAGATTGTGGTTCCTTCGTAATAGTGTCATAAGAATTCGAAATGCAGATTCTAGTAACCATATGATAGGAATGAATTTTATTATTTTTTTCATTCCTATTGTTTGTTAAAAAATAATTAATTTTTTTTATATTTTATTGAATGAGTAGGTTACACCTTTTTCATGAATTATGGAGAAAAAGTTGAAAATAACTTCAATTATATAAAGAAGAAAAAAAGCAACTAAAAACAACCTAAAAAGAAAAGAGTGTCCAAGCATTGTAAAAATAAAGCCTTTTAACCTAGAAAGACAAGCTTACAGAGGTGACTTAAGGATGGAGAGAGGTCAATTAAAGCATCATCTTAGTGGAGGATCATAATTCATTGTTCAAAGAAAAAAGGGAAAAAGACCTTGCTTGCTTGGGAGGACACGTGTCAATGCTTTCAATGCATAAGAAGGCAAAACTGTAAAAGCTTCATGAGTAAAACGTTTTAGTAGGAGGCAAGCTTACATATGAAACAACAAGGGAAGGAGCATTTAAGAAGCCTTCTTTGACTATTTAGATGACAGCACATGGAAGCTTTGGCTTGGCCAAAATTTACTTGGACCATGGAGTTAGATGGTAGCATTCACTAAGCAAAGAGGCTTTGGTAGCTAAGGGCATAAAATAAAACAAAAGCTTGGAGTGGAGACAAAATTTAGTAATAACATTCAAGCCTTATGTGCAGATCTTTTCCAAGAGAGGAACACATGTCCATTAGAAGACAAAAAGACAAGCAAAAAACAAGCTTTCTACGAGCATTAAAACATTGGCAGGAGAAGCATTTAAGGAAGTTTGCTAAGGACATATGCCTCACTCTCCTTTAAGGCAAAAACAACAACATTTTTTAAAAGCAAAAAAAAAACCTTTCCTTTTTTAGTGGAGACATGGTTGTTTTGAAGACTTAAAAACACCTACAAAAGCTAGCAAAAATGCAAACTTGATCAGCCTCATTTTTCATTTTGCCCTAGTTTAGCCATATCTTTCTTTAGTTTATCTTCATTTTATTTCTTAATTTTAGGTTATTTTATTTTTGTTTTCTTTATTTCTTGTGTTAGGCTTTAAATGCTTGTTGCTTTTAGAGGTTATTTACTTTTTTCATTTTTCTTTGCTGCTTTATTTTTATTTTATATAATTTTTATTCAAATGTTGTGTTGAACCTTTGTTATGTGGTTAATATGTGGTGTTTTTTTTTAATTTTTTAGCTTTGGGTTGTTAATTTCTTATGTTTTATTTAAATTTTTAGCCCTTTATTTATTCCTTTTTGTTATTTTTATTGTTAGTTTATAGTTTCTTTTGGTTAATTTCGTAATATTAGGCTAGTCTTGTCTTGAGCTAGAAGATATTGATGGAATTTTGGCTTAATAATTGTGAGAATTGGTTAGGAATTAACTGGGTATTGTGATTTAGGTTAGGATTGAACTGGAATTCTAATTAAATGATATCAATTAGGGATTAATTCTTATGATTCATCATCTTAGGGATAATTTCTAGTCTAACTACTAGGAATAAACTTGTAATACATAATAGTCCTAGTGATTTGCATAAGTAACAATAAGCTAAATGGTTTTATCAGTGAACTTAATCAAATTATCCTATGATTCCAGTTCTCTAGGTTACATAATCTAAGCTTACAATATTATGGCTTAGGTTAGTCATTCCCTAGTTTTTAATGTTATCGCACCACTAAATCTAGGGAGCTCATTATAGGTTGCCGCGTGATTAGTGGTAAGTTTTCTACCATATAAGACATATCTAACATTGGTAGAACAAAGGGTTTGAGAGCTTGTTTAAATCTATAGGCTATCATCTTAGACTAATCACAATTTATTCATTTCAAGGATCAATTATAAGTCTGAATCCTTGATATATCTTCCACCTAGTTTTCTTTTATTGTTGTCTATTTGTTTGTTTTATGTGTTTTTATTTCTTTATTTTATGTTCGTTAATTAGCTTTATATTTAGTGTTAATGTATTCATTTTCAAAAGTTGTTTTTGTTTTCTTTTCCTTTTAGCATAACTTTAGGAATAGCTTAGTAACCCAACCAGTTCTCTGTGAGATAAACCCTAACTTGCCTTACCTACATAGTTAGGCTAGGTTAGGCATTTTACTATTTGGGAGTTCACTACGACTCATCAAATTTTTAGCCCTAGCTACATAGTTAGATTAGGTTAGGTATTTTATTATTTGGGAGTTCATGATGACTCATCAAATTTTTATCATGATGACTCATCAAATTTTTATTATATTTTTTTCTCTAAATTCATATACTTTCATTCCTATTATTTATTCAAAAATAATTAATTTGTCTTATATCTTATTGAATGAACAAGTTACCCTTTTTGATGAATTATGAAACAACAGTTGAAAATTACTTCAATTATTGAAAACAAAGAAAAAAAGCAACTAAAAACAAGTTAAAAAGAAAGGAATGTCAAAGCATTATAAAAACAATGCCTTTTAACCTACGAAAAAAAAAGCTTCCTGAGGTGACTAAAGATTTGAGTTACTTGTAGCTTCAAGATTAGCATTAACATTGCTAGAGGGATATCAATTGACACCTTTCCTTGCTTAAACAAAATGGAAAACCAAACCAAGATGATGAGCATAATTCATCATTCAAAGCAAAAAAGGAAAAAGACAAAAATCATCACCTTGATAGGAGGAGCATAAAAGACAAGAAGAGTGGAGCCTTGCTTCTTGGGAGAACACATGTCTGTGCTTTCAAGGCATAAGAATACAAACTTTCAAAGCTTAAGGAGAATTTTTTTTTTCAAAGCTTCAAGAGAAAACTGTTTTAGCAGGAGCCAAGCTTACTAATGAAATAGTGTTAGAGTAAAAACAAAACTAATTTTTATCCCAAGTATATGAGTCTTATAATTGTAATAAAAGTTGATATCATCCAAAAGGGATTGAATTTAGTCAACATATTGATTTGAATTATACTTTGATTAAGAAATAAATTCGAGAAATAAAACTAATAGAAAATAAACTAAAGGCAAAATTATTAATGAACTGAAAATAAAACAGTGGATTGAAACTGAGAAAAGATCAAGATTAAAAAACTAGAAATTGTTGTTATCCCTGTTTGTTTCCCCTTGTTTGATTAATTCAATTAATGTTTGGCCCAAAATTCCCTAACATTTTAGCTACCCTCTCTCAAGGTGCAACTAAGTATTGGTAATTAAATAACCTAGGATCAACCTTGGGATCTCTTGATATGCAAAGTCTTTCTTAAAAACCCAACCAGTTGTGAAGTAATCCTATCAGGTGTATATTAATATATTGAAATCTCTTTCTAATAAATCAATAAACTTGTTTTCTATAGGTCTATTAATTGTCAACTCTCATTGCCCGTTCAACACAAATTGCCAATCCCACCCTCTCAATTTATTACGAGGTTTAAACTAATTCCATAGATAGCACAAACATTCTTAACATTGAATTAACAAACAAGAGTATACAAGTAGTTCAAATGATAATACCTAAAGATAAATTTATCTACTTATAATGTAACTATTATCACAAATATTCATATTCATCCTCATACAGTGATATTATAAAAAATTGAAGATGAAAGAAAATAAATGTTTGAAAAAATAATAGATGATTATCCATTGATGTTTGATCCTACAACTGGAGTATGATGATCTCTTAATCGCCTTCTCACATGCTTCCTGTATCTGTCTCCTGCACTCTATTCTTGTCAAAGCATCCTCTTTAGCTTTTTTCTTATTCTCCTTTTTATTTTTCAAAATACCCTCGAATGATGTCATACACCAAAAAACACGGACGTGGCCTATGCACATAAGCCTAGCAAATTAGGGCCACATCTGTGGCATGCATTGACATAGACATGGCTTTCTAGCCACTGCATCCTCTTCTTCCGTTCCTCTTCCGTTGCCTATTCCCCAATTATCTGCAACACATGGTAACACAAAAAAACATTAAAAAATAATAGTAAAAGATAAAATTTAATTAACAAAACTCAAAATAGAAAACATAACACAATATAAACGTAATTAAATTTTAGTTATCCTAAAAACAAACAAATACTAAACTAATCAAATGAAAAATTAATACTTCAAACACAACTATCTAATTTCCCCAGACTTGAATCTTTACTTGTCCTCAAGTAAATTAAATATAACCATTCAATTCTATCACTTCATTTTAACAAAGACTAAAACATGCAATTCGTTAAACTTTTTCCAACTCAAATATCAAGCTACTGCATATATCATGACCAATTTCATTAATACACATAAGCAAATCCAACTTATGACATCAAGTTTAGTGTCAGTGTCACTCGATGTTCCTAAATCTAGCGGATTGGATGATGTTGCATGAGTTTCCTTCTTCTTCTTCCTTAATGTGCATTCAAGCTCTAGATCGACATTGACTAGCTCGGGATTGCTTCCCCGAGTATGCATACACTTTCAAAATAAATACTAAATAAAATAAAATAAAATAAAATAAAATAAACTATCAAAGGAAAGAAAAGCAAGTAATACTAAAGAAAAAGCAAATAAGGCACACAAAGCAAAATAATAAGGAAATAATTACAGAAAAATTTAGAAAATTATAAGACAAATTTTTACAAGTCCAAAAGTAATTGACACCAATTTTCCTAATATTAAGGTGGCAAATTCTCTGGCAATGATGCCAAAAACTTATTGTGTTAGTTAGGTGACTTTAAATTTAACGGGTGTTCGAAATGATTTTGACTTTAAAATCAATGTACTTTTTAGGCAAACACACCTATCGCAAAAGTAATAAAGTGGAGTAAAATTTAAAACTCCGAGTATCGATCCCACGGGGAAAAAGGTTACTTAATTACCAGGTTGATTGGATTATAATTATTTAGGAAAATCTAAAGAAATTGATTGAAAATTGGAAAAAGGCTAAAAATTGGATATTTAGGCTTAAACACTTTGAAAACGATTTTTAATTG
>JAOXYD010224727.1:0-18602 GCA_028565735.1 Pinacopodium congolense
GATCTAACACTAGTCTTTATGAACAGTCTTTTATTAGACAACCCCATCATAGTCTAATAAATTGTCCACCCGTATTGATAGGGTCACATTCTCTTCTAGAAAAATATTTATCTTTTATGGACCATTAATCCAATTAATTATTTTTACTTAATTTAATCAAAATTTTCCAAATTAAATGGAATGTGATCCAATAAAATTATTCCAACATTATATCCCTATTTTCACTAACCTTGTTCATGACTTGTCCTCTCTATCTTATGCCTTCAGATACTTTTCCTATTAACGATTTGCTCACTTATTTTCTCTTTCCGTCGCCACGTAACCTAAACTTCAACCATATGCTGGTTTACATATGCTGCTCGTGAGGATGATCTCAAGAACAACATTCAAGTTAAGCATAACCTCGATGGTTTAGGTGCCCTTGGTGATATTAGGGGTATGTAATTAGAGCATTTCTCTGGGATTTTGGTTATGAAATGCCAAAAATTGCTATAGTTATGAGATGACCCATTTTCAATTAAGCTAGTGTTATTTTATCTTGTGGTGCTACTTTACTAGGAAGATGGCAGTGTTGCATATTTTCACTGCTTTTTTATGTCAAATTTGACAACCCATATTACTGTAATATTGACAAAAGCCACGCTGCATCTGGATGATTTTGTCATTCCTTTCAAAAGGAGGAGCTCCATTATAAGAAAGCTTAAAAAAATTGGTTTACCAAGTCATCATAATATTAGCACAGATCTTGTACATGAGGTGTGTATAGTGAGCGCATTTGTCCAGTTGGTCAGAGATATTAAAGCGAACGGTGCCAAACCTAATTAATTATGACTACTATTACAAAGGTTTATTAATTTGTCAAACTTTATCGCAAGCTTATTTTTGCATTATAATTTCGCTTAGATCTACTTAAACAAGACTTAGTCTTCTCACGTGAATGTCGTCAAAGAATTTTGTTAGCCCTTAAATACCTTATGCACACACTCGTGTTTAAGTATTCCACTCATACACTGAAAATCACACAAATGTATAACAAAATAAAAGAAAGAAACAAGAGAATATATGGATGAAACCAATCTTTTATTAACTCTTACAAAATGTTAACAAAAGGAACAAGTATATCCTTTTCAAAGTACTTTACAAAGAATTCTTTACGTAAAGTCTTTACAAGAAAACTCTCCAAAAGCTCTTAATTCTTTAAGTTGTCTCTCCTCTTGAGAATGACTAAATGATTGAATGAATCAATTACTCAATGATCTTAACTTTGGCTCTCATGAGCTATTTATAGGCTCTTTTACTTAGAAAGCAAGTATAAGATAACTAAGATTCTCATATTCTAGTCTATCTCAATAACTAAGATCACATCATTCGACCAATAGAAAAACACCCCTTCCTCATAGGACTCTTCTAAAGGTTCTAGTAATATCTAACAAGATAGAGATTATATGCAATAAAAAAATCTTTTATATTTATAATGATTCCTACGATCTTCAGAATTTCAGTCCTACATGGTCTTTATTTTCAAGTTGATCTCGTCACATAATCATATGCCACATCATCCACAGTTGCTATGTCACTACTGATGTATTTTCCAAGTCACTAAGGCTTATCCGTATAGTATATTCATCAATGTACGTCTATGAATAAGTCCATATTCCATGATCAAGTTCACTCATAATATGGTCTTGTTACTCTATGACTAAGTACAAGTCATAATCTAAATTAATATAAAACCTCACAGATTTTACATACTTTCGACCTGCCTTACTTAAGTCAAGTGTCTACATGTGCTATCACACTCGTATGCCTTTGCGTATTCTTCCTTTGTGCATTCTCCCGTACTCTTGAAGGGTCTCGCATACCTTTATGCATTCCAGCACATCCTCGGTTTTGTATGCCTTAATTCTCCAATTATGAGTGGCCTCGCATTTAAATCTTACATTTCGTTAAAGATTTTTACCAATGCGCACTGACGTATGCCCATGCATATCAAATCTCGCTTACTCTCAAGATCTTCACCAATACATTCCGCATCCTTAGTCTACTCGTAAATTTCTAGAGCCTTTTCTTGCCTACTCACAAGATTTTATCTTGTTCCCTCGTCAACATACCTTCTTCATGCCGACTTATGTGCTAGGTATTGGCTAAGGCTTGTTAACACTCGTACGATCCCGTAGATTAAACTTAGGGGTCTAACAACTATGCTACTTCCAGGTAATGTGATCATCACTATGAGATGATGTTAAAGTGGGTTTAGGGTTCTTGTCATGGCAATTTGGGTTAGGTTATAAATTGGTTGAAGACTATTTCTATACGTTTTTTTTTCTACTCGTCTATGTTTTTTTAGTAGTAATACATTTATCCTAAATATATTTTTATTTTTTTGTAGATTTTACGTTAATAGAAATTGACGGAAAGAATATATTGAATTAAAGTATAAAGGTAAAAGACTGAAATAAAAAATTTCTTAAATTATAAGAATTAATTTGGAAATTTCATAATATTGGAGGACTAAAAATATAGTGGTCCCCTTTTTTAAACATAGTATTCAATTTAACTAGAAGCATGTGAAAGTAATTTTAAGTCTATGTTAACATATTACAGACATGTAAGCTTAGGACTTTCACAACCATTTTAGTTATAAATAAATGGATATAAAAAAAAGGTCTTTGTGGAATGAATAACTTTATTATTTTTTTTATGAAAGGCAATTGCTAAGTGGTAGCCATCAATACCCATCATTTATTTTGTAAATTTTTAAAAAATGATATTTCTACTAGAAGGATAAAATAGTAATTTGACACTATAAAGGATAAAATTATAATTTAACCAATTATTAAAAGTTTTATCAGAAGCTCTTTCTTGCATCCAAAATCAATTATTTGAAGATTTGAATGTTACTCGAAAGTGATAAAGAGGAGTTTGATAGTTGAAAATTGAAAATTATTGAAGCAAAAACTGAGATGAAGTAGTCAGACAATTCCACAATTTTAATGGAAGAAAGAAGATCTAGAAATGGTGATCCAACAAATGTGAAGTGCATTTGATAGAAACTTCGAACGAGATTTTCAATTTGGAAGAGATTTGCAGAAATGATAAGTTCCTCTATCTTTCTCTTCTCCTATGGTGTTGATTTCATTATTTTTTTAGGGTCTTATAATCTTTTTTTTAAAAGTTATTTTTAGAATTTTTAGTAAGATTTTTTGTTAGTATGATCGAAAAAATGAAGTTTTGGAATGTAGCTCAATCCTTTTATGGAAATAATCTTGGGAACAAAATTGGAATTAGGATGTTTATCACTCATTATAATGTTTAATGCCCCAAGAAATATACTTTAATTCCTTAAAAGAGTCTTATTCTATAAGGAAAATTGTTGTATTTATTATTTGTCCCCTTTTTAGAGAATGATAGACTAGGGCAAACATTATGTTCAGATTATTATTGTCCCTTTTGAACTAGTAGTGGTGGTACTCCACAAGAGAGACAACTTGACCCAAATTTTTAGAATAGATCAATTACATTGATCCATATGCTTACATTTTACAAGCTTCTTTTGAAAATGAAATAAGGATAATAACTAAGAAAAGAACAAGCATGAAATGTATGGATACTAGATGCAACCTTTATTATTTTTCCAAGGCTCCTATGATTTAAGCCTTAATGGTTCTTTAACATAATATTTACTAACTAAATCAATTACAGGAAAGTTATTGAAGAATGTCGAGGAGCGAGTGCTAGAAAAAGGAAATATTATAACATTTCCTACACAATTAATGTTCAATCACATGTCATATGATTATCCCTCCAAAATTTTCATTAAGTTAAGCATTTATGTTAAAATTTTATGAAGGGCTGAACTCAAAGTCACTAGTGAAGGTGCAATCTGAATATGGGTACACCAATGCTTAGTTAATACATGAAAATAATTTATCTCCATGTTTTTATGGGTTCATTTTTTTGATAGTATTATTTGGAATAACCTTGTAGTTTTTATTCCCCTTCCTATAGCTTTGAACATAATGATATCATATCTTATGCAATGTTATAATGATAATATGTAAAAGTTTTGACATTTATGCATTCTTTATTTTTAAGGTTCCACAAAGCAAGCAAAAATCTACTGCAAAATCGTCATTTCCTAAAGAAATAAGGAAATAAGAATGTAATGGAAGGAAATGAAGTTAAGCAACAGTATAAAAGTTTGATTTTACAAAAGATTAGGAAAAAATATTAAATTATACCCTATTTTTTTCAAAAAAATTTAGGTTAGACCTTGACATTTCACAATAATTAAAAAGAACCCTAATATTTTAGAATTTTTTTTAAAACCTAACATTTTAAAAGTTTCAAAACAAATTTAATCCTTAACACCAATTTCCCTCCTTTGTTAATGCCACATAACACTCTTATTTTCAAAACATTTTTGTTACAAGTCCCACAATGACAATTAGGCTCCATTTTAGTAATTTATACCCATGGAAAATTTAATTTTTTTTAATCACAACAAAAAAAATCTTTTTACTGCCTTTTTCTCCTTCTTCTGATTTTTTACTCTCTAGTCTTCTAACCTGTCTTTTTTGTACCTTCTCTACCTTTTGTGTGGACCAATCTTCCAATTGGGTTCAAGGGATGGTTTTGAAAAATTGGTTGGATGACCAACCAATAATAAAACATGAATTTAAATTCATATTTTATTATGAAATTTGATCCATATTTGTGTTTCTTCACATATCCATAAATATTTTGTTAATCGTTTCAATCGTACAATTGCTTGGCTTTTAATGATATTCATAGATCAATCTTGGAGAAATTTAACTTTTAAATGGAAGAAAATGGAAAGTGCTAGTTTTCTTAATATTTTATTCCTTTATATAAGAGAAAAAAAAGATTTTTATACTAAAATTAAGCATAATTACAATTAAAATCTTACTTTAATTAAAATTATAATTTAATCTTAGTAAAAAAAATCATATAGTTAATCCTGAAAGTTTCTCAAACTTCATAATTAATCAACTTAATTAATTATACTCTTCTTAGTTAATCTTTTTGTGTGACCCATCCTAATATACTTCCAATGATCACAAGTTATAACCTTAATTCACAATTAGAATTAGATAAATTAAAACTCATTTTAATTTATATTTAATTATTTAATTAAACTATTTATATTCATAAATCAATATTAGCATCTAACAATACATTATGACCACCTAAATATTAGTAATGTTAAAATGGTTTTGACTTCAATTATCTGTGGATTATTTTTTTATATAATTCAATCGTTTCATCATGCAATATTTTGATTAGATATAGAGTATGGAAATAATGTCTAATTTACTTAAGTCCATTCATATTAATTATATACTATTAGCAATTAATTTGGTTAATGATATTTGAAATTTATTTGCAAAGTATCATTCCACCTCATTTAAGGATTTTTTAAATTAATACTAATAGAAAATAATGAAACATTCTCTTCATTCACTTTAGGGTGATGAATCTTATATTAATCACTAAATTACATCTATATTGTTTATTTTACATCCAATGACTACTAAGTGATTTATCCTTGACTAGAATAGATCTTAAGTAGTGTTAAAGCATAACTATATGTGATACTTCTAAGATCTTAAGTTTAAGAATCACCTGTACAATTATCATAACGAGCATTTATATATATATATATATAATTAATTAATGTTCCATATGAAATTTTAATATTGGAACAGTTCAGTGAATTTATTCTCTAACAAGAACCCACACATTTATTTAAGTATCTTTGTATTTTAATCAATAAGAATGACTACTTTCTTTATAAAAAAGAAATATAACGTGTGCTAGTAAAGTAATGTCTGTTAATGTCTATTCTTAGTAAAGTAATGATTAGGATTATTTAGGAATAATTCCTAATTGTACTATGAATCTCATAATTATAATCTCTATTATAATTTTGTTTGTAAAGTGTATTTATCCCAGGAAATTTATTTTATACAATAATTAAGTAAACAAATATGCACAATATCAATAATGCATTTAATTTATTATGTCACAAATTTATAACCAACCAATTAACTGTAGGGTTTAGAACACCGATCTCCCACTTATACTAAACCAATCACCTAAGTATCCTAAACCATATCACTATATGGTTGTCATGTCACTACTAAAATTACTTAAGTACTTACATGTTATTATTCTTCTTTATTCACAGAAACCATTGAGGAGAGGCTCTTAAGGGTACTTAGAAACCACAAGCAAGCCTTAGGATGGCTGATCACAAACATAAAGGGACTCAGCCCCCCCTCCCCCTTTTTTCACATATAGAATTTTTATAGAGAATAGAATTAATCCATTAATACAACCCTTGAGATGACTTAATCCACACATGAAGGATGTAGTCAAATATGAGGTAATCAAGCTCCTCGATAAAAAGGTATTATTTATCCAATCTCCAACTTTAATTGAGTGAGTCCTGTCTAAATGATGCTTAAGAAAAAAAGCACTACTGTTATGCAAAATGAAAATGATGAGATGATAGCCATTAGGAATGAGTATAGATTGTAGGAAATTGAATTATGCTATTTATAAGAGTAACTTTCCTTTATTTTTTATTGATCAAATAATTGAGAAATTAGTTAGTCATAATTTTATTGTACCTTAGATGGATTTTTTAGATATTTGCAAATCCTAGTAGCTCTAGAAGATTAAGAGAAGAATATATTTACATGTCCTTATGGTACATTTTCATATAGATGCATGCCTTTTGGTTTGTTTAATACTTCAACCACATTTTACATTGCATATTGTCTATCTTTTCTAACATGATTGAAACTTGCATCAAAATTTTCATGGATGACTTTTTTGTTTTTTATACTTATTTTGATGCATACTTGAATAACTTTGAGAGATATGTGGAGAGATTCATTTAATCAATGCCATTATACTATCATTAAAAAGGAGATGTTGGTAGTGGTATTTGCTTTTTATAAGTATCAGTCTTATTTGGTTTTGTATAAAGTGGTTGTCTATACTAATCATATAGCTTTGATTTAATGATTAAACAAGAAGCAAAACTAAGACTACTAGATGGGTTCGACTTTTGCAAGAATTTGTTATTGAGTTGAAGGATAAGAAAGAGACGAAAATTTTTTTGGATAACCAATTTTCAAGACTAGATGAGAAAACCATGGTGAATGGAACCAAAAAATACATCAAGGATTTTTTCTAAATAAACAGCTTATGGTTGTGATAATCATTCTTTGATTTGCCAACTTTTTCAACTATCTAACTGGTAACATATTTCCTCTTAATTTTACTTATTATCAAAAGGAAGAATTTCTGTCATAGGTAAAAAACTATCTTTAGGATAATCCTTTTTTACGCAATATTTATATAGATGGTATTATAAGACATTGTGTTTCTAAAGAGGAAATGTCCTTCATATTATATCATTGTCATTTTAGAGAAGTAAGGTTCATTATAGGACAACTAAAACAAGTCATACAATCTTAGAATATGATTTATATTGGCTTACAGTATTTAGGGATGCATATACTTTTTGTCAAATATTATCATAGGTGTCAAAGGGTAGGAAACATCTCAAGAAAGCATGACATGCCATTAACTAATATCTTAATCTATGAGGGTTTTTATATGTAAGGTATTAACTTTATGGGACCTTTCCTAGATGTTACTCTAACTAATACATTTTAGTCACTTTGGATTGTGTTAGTAAATAGGTAGAAGTAAAAGCATTGTATACTAATTAGGTTAGGAGTGTAGTGAATTTTTTATAAAAAAAATATTTTTACTTGCTTTAGGACACCTAGGACCATTATAAGTGATAGGGGTTCTCATTTTTATAATAAACTTTTTGACATGTTGTTGGTTAAGTATGGGTTGAATCATAAGGTTGCTACATTATATCACCTTAAATTGGTGGACAATATGAGTTCTCTAATAGGGAATGCAAGAAAATATTAGAGAAGAATGTGAATGTTTCTAGGAAAGATTGGTCACTAAAGCTAGATGATGCACTTTAGACATATAGGACCTTCTTTAAAACTCCCATAGGCATGTAACAATGTAACATAATATATCGAAAAACTTGTCATCTACCAATAGAGCTAGAGTATAGGGCATATTGGGCTACTAAGTAGCATGCAGGTGTGAATAGTTTTATGCAACTTAATGAGCTTAATAATTTTCAATTTGACGCTTACCATAACTCGAAGTTATATAAGGAGTGTGTGAAAAGATGGCATGACAAACAACTATCTTGCTATGATTTTAAAGTGAGTGATAAGGTATTGACCTATAATACCTAACTTTGAATTTTTGCAGAAAGTTAAAGTCAAGGTGGTGTAATCCATTCGAGGTAACTAAAGTTTTTCTATTTAAAGTATTGGAGGTAGGGAAAGAGAATAATGAATATTTTAGGGTGAATGGATAAAGAGCAAAATCATATATGCCTAAGTTGGCAAAGGATGCACATAAAAAGCTTTTCCTTAATAACACTTCATCCTCTTCTTAGTGATTTTTAATAGTACTTCTTCATAGGAATGAATGATTTTATTTCTTGCATTATACTTCATTTTCAACTTTTTTTTTTTGGTTTCATGCTTTCAAATTCTTTTAATTGTTTCTATTTTCTTTCTTAGGACTTATAAGGATGGGTATAAAGAGAAATCAGATGATCTTTTTCACAGAAGTCTCCATACTCTTCATTCCTTCTGTGTTTTCTTTTGAATACATGAACATTGTGGACAATGTTCAATTTAAAGGGGAGGGAGGATGAGGGGAACATAATTATCTTACTAGATACACACCCAGATAATTATGTGTCTTTTTAGTAGCTAATTTAGATAGTTCATTTGAGAATCATGCCAAGGTTCAATTAAATGTTAATTGGTATACCTTAATGTGATTAATGTGAATAGTATAGCTAGTATGGAAAAGTTATTATTTAATTATGGATTTTTTCTAATTATGGTTTTGAATGTATAGTAGAGTTTATTCATGTTTTATACTGCTAAATTGAAAGAAGTTTTATATGGATTTTTATGTGAACTTGGATTATAATTTAAAATATGCAAGATGAATTCAATTATTTAAGTGAATTTGAAAGTTTAGGCAACTAGTTATGAATATTGATGAACAAGTAAATTTAATTTGCTTTATGAATTTGGAAAATGAAGGCTTAAGGATCATTATGATGTTCTATGTATAGAATGTATATGCATAAGTGTGACTTCTTTTAAGAATTATAGCAAGAAAAAAATGATAAATAAACGAGCAAGAATTCGCTCTATTGGCTTCGCACCAATAAAAAGATTGAAGTTAAAAAGTAGTTTTAGTAATAAGTTGGTGATGTTAATCTAGTTGAGTAATTGTGGGTATTCATGACAAGGTGTTTACCTTTATGTAAAAAGGCTAGCTGACTTCTCAACCAATCCTATAATAATCAATCAATAAAGTGTGTAAATGTGTTTGGAAGTTAATACGTGTACCCTATATGTGTTCATTTTATATATAAAATTGATTTTTATGATTCAAGTTGAGGTTTAAAAAAGGCATGAAGTAAATTGATTGTAAAAAAATATGAAAAGTTAGTTGTATAGCATTTTCTGAGAATCTTTTATGACTGAATGAGTGAAATGAAAGACATGAGCTAATTGGATTACTTAGGAAGAGCTTGCATGAGGATTTATGTAGGTCTCTTAAGATATCTTATGTATAAGGAATTAATCTTGCTATATGTAATGATAATATGTGCTAATCCATGATCAAACTTGAATAAGATGATATTAGTTATATCTAATTGCGTGAGTTATGTTGAGGTGTTTAATTAACCTATAACCATTTTTAGAATATTTTCTTTTAAGTATCCAAGTAAGTTGCTTGAAGATAAGCAATAATTCAAGTGTGAGAGCATTTTTACCCATTAAAAGGATATATTCATTCTACTTACAAGTTTTTTTTTAAGTTTTAGGTTTATAAAGATTTGGAGCTTATTAAGTGAAAATGAAGCAAAAAGGAGTAAAATAGGTATTTTTAGGGCTTTTATTGAAGGAAAATTGTAGGACAAGGTCATAGGTTGTGTCATAGACATGACACAAATCACGCAACCTTCTGAAAAAAATTTCACGACCTTACTCACAACCATGGTTCAATTTATAACCTCAACGATAGGTATTAAAGACACCATTGTGCTCCAAGTGAACCATTATTAGTCCATTTCCAAAATAATACAATGATGTTACAAATTAATGGTGCCATTGAATGTAGATTAAACTGCCATTGTAGTCCCTATTTTAGAATTAAAAAAGTGATTTTTATAAGATGAAAAGATTATTTCATCCCCAATTTGTGTTTCCTAGATTTGGAACCCCAATAGCTACCTAGAGAGTTATAAAACACTTGTTATCACTTTAAAACAGATCTTACTAGATCTTTTTGTAGCATAGCTTAGATAGTTTTTTCATTATTTTTTATTAGTTCTCCATCTTTCATTATTTTGATGACTAAGACTTGTACGAGCATTCAAGTATTGAGGATAGTTAGAATCAATGGGGATAGACCAAGTCATGGTTATATTTCTATAACTTTTTCCTTTTATTTGTATTAAATCCATAGTTATTTTCATTTAATGAATATGCACTTTATGCTTATATATTGATTTTTATTGATGGATATATATGTGTAAATTATTTTTTATAAGGCTAGGAAATTAGATGGATTATTAATGAATTATGTGGATGATTTTTAGCCTAATCACCTAAGTTAGATTCATACGTAATTAAAAGTACACAATCAATGGTTTTTAATTATTAGAAAATCATTTAGGTAATACTTTTGAATCTAAAGTAGATCAAACTTTATAGTATTTTGTGAGGATTCCTAAATCTAATGAGCGTAGAATTAGGCTACCTATTATTTATTCCTTTTGTTCTAAATTCTGTATGGATCAACCAAAGAATTTAAGTTTAAAAGAGAAAAAATGTTTGTATGATCATTAATAATGTCTTAATTGAGTGAAGTACATCCTAAATGATTTTAACACCTAAAAAATGATTAACCTATAAAAACTTAAAACCTCAATTAGTTCATATCATCAGTAGAATCTTAATTAGTAAATTAATGTTAGATTGAATTCATAGTTTGTTGTTGCTCCTAAATGATACCTAAGAGGAGGGGTGAATTAGGTTTTACTAAAATTTCAAGTAAACACATAAGAATAAAACTAACAGTAAATTTGCGAAAGCTAAATAAATCAACATAAACAAATAAGATGAAATGAACTTATACTTATTGAAATAAATTAAGTAATACAAAAGTTAAATCAATAACAAGTTACAAACTCCTTTTTGGCTTAAGAATAACCTTCTCTTCTTTTAGAAGACTCAAGAATAACCTTTAAACACTTTCTTGTTATAGGTTTAAGAATAACCTCTAAATACTCCTTTTTTAAAGGATTAAGAACAACCTTACAATGACAAAGTAATTACTCACTCATAGAGAGAACTCAAGTCACACAAAACTTGATAGATAAAAAATACACGTATACATTTTGATCACAAACTTTTGATCAGATACTCAAACTTGTGACTTGCTAGTAATTGTGTATTTAGCTCCTTACTTTCTGGTCTATTTATACACACAAATAAGACTCAAATAGTCATTAGAGCATTAATCAACTCTTCAGACCGTTGTCTAATAAATATATCCATTGTAGATATTTTTTGACCAATGGGTAAATCTTATATTCGTTGAGTAATATGGTCATTGCGCTTTATTCGGTCGACCGATAAGCCATGTTCAGTAGACTAATTTTCTAAATTTATTCATCCAGTCGACCGATAACAATTGTTTGGTTGACTGGTCTTTATTCTGTCGACTGATCTCCAAATTCTATCTCATTCAGTCAGTTGATCTTTCTCAAGGTGTTCATTCAGTTGAGCGATCTCCATGGTTCGGTTGACCGATCCTCCTTTCTTCTGCCAATGATGCCTTCAATGCTTGTGTTCAGTCGACCGATCAGTATTCAATCGACCAACCTTCGATCTGTAGCGCTTAGTATCAACGTCCTTATCACTTAAACACCTTCTTTTCAACATAGCTATCTTTAATCATACTTAAACAAAAATATTAGTAGAAATAATGTTTTGTCATCATCAAAATAGGGTAGAACCTACCTTAATTCAACAATCTCCCCCTTTTTATTGATGACAAAACTAAATGATTTAAATAACATAATTAGAACAACATGATCAAATTTCAAGAACTCTCCCTTACTTCATGCATATCTAACTCCCCTAAATTAAACAAGAATTTAAGAACAATTATCCTTAAAAACATGCATACTTCTTCTTCCTCTTTTTGGAATCAATATAAAAGATGTAAACATAACAATCAAAGAGGGAGACCATCGTTCATACCAATTTCTCTTCTAATCGTATAAAAACGATTTTCACATAATGGTATAATAAAGATATTCGATAGTTGATGCAATGTTTCAATAAATTCAAGTTCAATATCATCATTTTGCACATGATCTCAAATAAAATGATATCAAATTTCTATATACTTAGTCCTAAAATGTTGTGTGGGATTTTTAATTAAATAAATCATACTTGTATTGTCACACCGAATAGGAATTCTATCAAGATGCAAATCATAATCTTTAAGTTGTTGTCTAAGTCACAATACTTGAGTGTAACAACTACTGGCAACTAAATATTTAGCTTCCGTCGTAGAAAATGCAACAGAATTTTATTTTCTACAAAACTATGAAACTAATGCATTTCCTAAAAAATGATATGCACTGTATGTACTTTTTCTATCCAACAAACTACCTGCATAATCAGTATCAGAATATCCAACCAAGTCTAAACATGCATTTCTAAAATATTATAGTCCTAAATTTAAAGTACCACACAAATATTTCAAAATACGTTTAACAGCTAATAAATAAAATTCCTTAGAAGAAGATTGAAAACGTGTACACAAACAAATACTAAACATACTATTTGGATAAATAGTAGTTAAATACAACAAACTTCCAATTATACATCAAAAGAGTTTTACAACTACCTCTTTTCCACCTTCATCTTTGTTTAAGTTGGTAGATGTGCTTATAAGAGTGCCTAAGGGTTTTGAATGATCCAAGCCAAACCTCTTTAGAAGTTCTCGTGTATACTTTAATTAATTTATGAAGATATCATCCTTCATTTGCTTGATTTGTAGTCCGAGGAAGAAATTCAATTCTCTCATCATACTCATTTCGAACCCTTTACTCATACATTTAGCAAAATTCTCACATAATGTTCATTAGTAGCACCAAAAATAATATCATCTACATATATTTGAACATTCAACAAATCATTTTGATAATTCTTAATAAATAATGTAGTTTCTACTTTCCCCTTTTCAAAACCATTTATAAGTAAAAATATACTTAATTTATCATAGCATACTTTAGGTGATTGTTTTAAACTATATAATAGTTTGGATAGTTTAAAAACGTATTCAGGTGCATTATGTCATTCAAAACTAGGAGGTTGTTCAACATACGCTTCTTCTTGAAAAAAACCTATTAAAAATGGACTTTTTACATCCATTTGAAAAAGTTTAAAACCCATGTGAGATGCAAATGAAAGAAGTAGTCTAATAGTCTCTAATCTAGCTACGGGAGCAAACGTCTCATCATAATCTATTCCTTCTTCTTGGTTATACCCCTTAGCCACCAATCTAACTTTGTTTCTCACAATGTTACCTTGTTCATCTAATTTATTCTTAAAAACTCATTTTGTACCAATAATAGGATGATCTACAAGTCTAGGTCCTAAAATTTAAACCTTGTTTCACTTAAATTGTTATAAGTCCTCATTCATAGCTAAGGCCAAATTCTCATCATCTACAACCTCTTCTATATTCCTAGGTTCAATCTTTGAGAGAAAGGCAATATGAGAGAAATTAAATTTTGATCTAGTAGTTACCCCTTGGTGAATATCACCTATAATTTGATCGGCAGGATGATCCTTCTTATACCTCCATTTTCTTGGTAGCTCTTTATGTCCTCCTTCTCTACTTGGTTCAACAATTTGTGATGTTTGTCCATTGTCTTCAAGTGAGAGTTATTCTAATCCCTTGGATACATCTGTATCATCAAATTCAAGTACTTTTTTACTTTTGAAAGGATTAGTTTTGTCAAAAACAACATGTATAGATTCTTCAACAATATGAGAGTTCTTGTTATAAACTCTATATGCTTTACTCGATAAAGAGTATCCTAAGAAAATGCTTTCATTTGTTTTAGAATAAAAATTTTTTAAACTATCTTTAGTATTCAAAATATCATATTTACAACCAAAAACTTTGAAATGACTAATTCTTGGTTTCTTATTGTTCAAAAGTTCATAAGGAGTTTTATCTAACTTATGTCTAATATTCATCCTATTGATGACATGACATGCACATGCAACTATTTCAACCTAAAAATATTTTGGCAAATCATACTCATTTATCATAATTCGTGCCATTTCTTGTAAAGATCTATTTTTTCTTTCTACTACACCATTTTTTTAGATATCCTAGGTGCAGAAAAATCATGTGCAATACCATGATCATTATAAAAGCATTCAAACATATCACTTTTGAATTCTCTACAATGATCACTTCTAATAGATGTAATAAATAAGGACTTTTCATTTTGTATTTTCTTTGCAAAACTTACAAAAGATTTAAAGCGTTCATCTTTTGAGCTTAAAAATAAAATCCAAATAAAACAATTGAAATCATTAACAATAACAAATGCATATGATTTTCCTCCTAAACTAGCTATTCTAGTAGGACCAAATAAATCCATATAAAGTAATTCAAGGGGTTTAGAAGATGTTACTAATTTCTTTCTTTGAAATGAGCTTCTTACTTGTTTTCTCATTTGATATACTCCATAAATTTTGTCTTCTTCATACTTTATAGTTGGAAGTCTCTAACAAGTTGTTTCGAATTAAGCTTTGAGAGGAGATCTATACTTGATTGTCTGAGACGTCGGTGCCAAGTCCAAGTGCCTTCACTCAAAGAAATTAAACACTTATCTTCAAGATTAGTAACACAATATAGATCAACAATGTAAATATTTCCTTTCCGTTTTCCTAAAAAATTGACACTATCGTTATCTATCTTAGCGATAACACATTCATCTCCTACGAAACTAACCTTTTAGTTCTTATCACATAATTAACTTACACTTAACAAGTTATGTTTCAAGCCTTTAACAAGTAAAACATTATTGATTAATGGACAATTATCTTTACCTACTTTTCTAATGCCAATTACCTTACCCTTGGCATTATCCCTAAACGTGACGAATTCTCCATCCTTGCTCTTGAAAGTGGTAAATTGTGACGGATCCCCAATCATATGTCGTGAACAACCGTTATCTATATACCATTTATTTCTTCTCTTATCCTACAAGACAAATAAAAAAAATTTTAGGTACCCATCTTATCTAGGGTCCTTAGTTGTTAGTATCCCTAACTTATACCTTTTAAACCATAAATTTGGATAAAAATTCAATCACAACTTTGAAAATGTGTTTAGAAATTTAACACGTAGAGTAAAATCAGGAGTAACAACTAAAATTCCAAGACAATTTAGGTATTACGAGAGAAAATGAAGTTTTTGCCCTATTGGTCAACTGAACTAACTACATCAGTCGACCAAACACTTAAGCTTTATCTATCGATTTACCAGACCTATCCATCGGTTGACTGAACTACCATTGGTCCATCAATGTCAGTCATTCGATTGATCGAACCTCTGAGAAAATAGTAAAAAATCAAAAGACATACGCATAATAAGCTATAAACCATAAACAATTGAAAAACATAACAACTAACTAGTTTGCAGAATCCATATGGTTTTTGTCTTGTGAAAGTTATTGTTTTTATAACCATTTGAGAAATTGTTTAGGCAGTCATAACAAAAATAAGAAACATGTCCATGATAGCCACAATACATGCAAAAAAATGGAGTGTAATTCTTATATGCATTCCTATAATTATTTCTATGTCAAAGATCTTTATAAAAACTTTGTTGAAATTTTTACCTATGATGCTTGAAGGTCCTTCTATCATTAAATCTTTGTTGAGAGAATTTTCTAGGTCTTGATATGTATAGGAATGTATGATGCTTAGGTTGCGGTCTACTAGGTGCATTCTGAACATTCCTAAGAGTATATTCATCTTCTAAGTTCTTTATCTTCACAAAAATAGTCTTACTAGTAGATGCTCCATTTTTATTACTATACCTTTAGTCATGTTTATCATTTCTAAACTTTTGAACACTTAATAAAGTATCTATTTTTCCGTTTCTCTTGTTGAATGTTTCAAGTGATTCCATGAGGGATTCAATTTGTTTCTTTAGGGTTCTATTTTCATTTTCAGGTTCATCACTATCTTTATTAATCAAGGTCATATCTTTTTTAAGGTCATTATTTTTTGATTTACATGCATCTAATTCTTCTAAGGCTATCTTATGCTTATCATGAAATTCCTTGTTCTTTTTGGTTAATTCTTCTATTTGTTCTAACACTTTATCATGTGTATAACCACATTCATCTTCACTAGGACAAGGACATACCTTATTGTGTGCTATAAAGCACATGTTGGCCACTTCTTCTTCTTCGGAGCCACTATTTTGGGACCATTCGACTTTCAATGCTTTCTTTTTCTGGAATTTATCCTTCTTCCATTTCTTCTTTTCTTTTTTCTCATCTTTCTTTATTTTTTCTTGTAGTAGTGGGCATTGCAATCTGAAATGTACTTTTACACAACATTCAAAACATGTTGTATTAGATAACTTATATTTTTAATAGGACGTGCCTTTGTTATGAATGCGAGTTCCTCATTTTCACTTCCAACCGACGATTCTTCATTGTAGCTTTCCTCCTTTTTATTTGCTTTGAACGCTACATTTTTCTTCTTTGGCGTCTCTTATTCTTCTTAGATATTTTTGATACTTATCTCGTATATTAGAAGTGAACTAACGAGAGGAAGAGTGTTGAGATCCTTCGCCTCTTGTCTTGCCATCTCCTTTATTTCCCATGCCTTTGGTAGGGACATTAAAATTTTCCTACATAACTCAACACTAAAATAGGTATTACATAGAACTTTTAGCGTATTAATAATATTACTAAAATGAGCATATAGTGAAGAAATAGTCTCACCATACATCACATGAAAAGTTCATAATCATGAGTAAGCATACCTATTTTGGTCTCCTTGACTTAATTGGTACCTTCATGAGTAATTTTAAGAGCATGCCATATATCATATGCAGTTACACACATTACAATCCTATTGTATTCTTCCATACTTAAAGAACAATACAAGATATACATCGCCTTACTGTTCAAAGATATGAATTTCCTTTCATCTAGGTTTCACTCACTCTCTTTTTTTAGGACTATTTCATTTCTTATGAGTTTGATAGGCATAGAAAAAGATTAAGTTACCATTTTCCATAAATCAATATTTTCCCCCATCAAGTAACATCTCATACTATTCTTTCAATACATATAATTGTTACCGTCGAAGAAAGGTGTTTTACGTGGATTATACCCATCTAAGCTATATGAGGAACTTACAGAATTCATGAAATATGCCATTTGATCTTTCCTTACAGATTTATTGGAATTTAAACTTAAAGTAAGACCTACACTTTGATACCAATTATTGGCCCTGAATAGCACCTAAGAGGGGGGGGGGTAATTACGTTATAAGAATTCTTAAGCAAAAAAAAAAAACACAAACACAAGAATACGATAATAATAAATTTAATAATTTATGAAAGATAAATAAATAAATATGTAACAAATAGATGAAATGAACTTGTACTTATTGAAAATAAAAATAAATTTTATAATGACTTACAAACTCCTTTTAGGTTCAAGGATAACTCACTTTTCTTTTTCAAGACTCAAGAATAACCTTATAACAAATTCTTTTTCTAAGCTCAAGAATAACCTCTTAATGCTCCTTTTGAAAGGATTAAGGATAACCTTACAAAGATGAAAGAGATAAAACTTGTACATGGACTCATGTCTCGCAAGACTCAAAACAAAGGTAAATACCAAGCTTTATAAAAGATTGATATAACTTGTTTTTTCGAACTTCTTACTTTGCCTTGCTTAATCTCCTATTTATACAGGTAATTATGTTCTCCAACGTTCATCTTATCAATTAATACATTTGCCCATTGTATTGATCTTATGACCATTGTGTAATATGGCCATTAAGAATAATCTGCTCCGAAATCTTCTTTGTTCAGTCAACCAATGGGCTATGTTTGGTCGACCGATCTTCTAAATTTGTTCATTTGGTTAACCAATAGTCGTTGTTGGGTCGACTGATCTCGATGATTTGGTCAACCGATGCTCCATTCAACGCTGGAGTTTGGTCAACCGATCTGTATTCGGTCGACCGATCTTCCCTTTATCCTGACAATCAAACGTTATTGCTCCTTTTTCTTGATCAGTAAGGGCTGAATCACCAAGACTATGGTTTAGAAGGTTTTGAATGTTCTTAAGATAGACCTGG
>JAOXYD010224737.1:0-18601 GCA_028565735.1 Pinacopodium congolense
AAAAGTTGCTTCTTTTCATGTTTGAGAGATTCACCTTAACTCTCGCAACAAATAAATATAAAATATTAAATTTATTTACAAATGAATTCTTTTATTTAGATAATTATCATTTAAAATATGGAATTCAATTGAATTACTCATAATTATATTTAGAATAAATTTAAAATTAAAATTTTATTTGTATATATTTCCTAATATACCCCTTAACATAGTAATTTTATATAATTAAATAATATATCATTATATTATATTATATTATATATGGTAATATTCTTATAATATTTGAGTTGTTTTAAAAAGTACATTTAAAAAATTTAGTAAAGATAGTTTTGTAAGATAAGAATGTGGCTCTTAAGTTTGTGGAATTCATTTTCAAATCCCTACTATTTTTTGTGGAATTTAGATTAATTATACTGAATTTCATGAAATTTAAATTTTAAAATTAAAATAAATAATTTTTTATATTCTAAATAAAAAAATTTAAATTTCAAATGAATTTCACAAACTAGGCTCTAAAAAAGCGTGCATCATTTCAGAAATTACAAAAAGATCTTAATTACGTTAACATGTTTCATAGTTATCCTTATGCTATAATATGTCCTTTCATGTTCCTTTCTTCAAACGAACGGTTTACCTAACCATTCAATGAAATTTAGGACTTGTTTTGTATTATTATTTTATATTTTATATTTTTTATTTTTTAAAATACAGAAACGTAAAAAATAGTATAGAAAATAAAAAATAAAATGTTAATATAATACAGAAGTTAAAAAATAAAAATACATAAAAATTAATATAAAAATCATAAAAATCATAAAAAAAATTACAACAAACAACATTATCAAACATTCTCCAAAATATTATGGAAACTTGATCCAACTTGATTGGTGGATAGTATTCTCCTCCTCTTTTCCGTCGCCATTAACATTGGTAGTTTTTTTAATGTTTTTTTCCCCAAATTATTTAGCAACATACTCCGACCTGGGACTCACCTAGTGTATATTTAGGATCGTACTCCAACTTAGGACTCATCTAATGTTAAAAAAATTAAAATTAAAAATTTTGATACAAATTGAAATCACTTTTTGGTGATCTACGTGAATGCATTAGAAGAATTTATAAATGTTTTATTTTTTATTTTTGATCTGATATTATGTTTTGTAGGATTAATATCTTCTTTTCAAAATTGAAACAATTATATTTCTTGCATAAGGAGTTGTGCAAAAGTTACAAAGTGAGAGTTTGCTAACTAATCGTACAAAGGACCAAATGCAAAGCACATCGAATAAAAAGAAAATTCTAATGCAACAAGTCCTGTGAAGACGAGAATATTTAGTAAAGAAATTTGAAAAATGTGCAAGAATGGGTATAATATAACAAAGTATATATATATATATATACTGATGAGATATTTTATCAAAATTTTTAAGAATAATCATATAATTTTGCATCTCTATCTATTAGGTGAGAGGCTTCTTCGATGAAATGTAATGATAGTATCGTTTATAAGTTCATTACTTTTATTTAATATGATTCCTCCTCCTCCATTTATTTTAGAAGCTTTTCGTACATTTTTTTTATTGACAAAAGGCTCATATGGACCTTAGAGTTTGTAAAAATTTTTGAGTTACATCCAAACGTTTTGAAGTATCTGAATAGATTCAAACGTTTTGGAATGTCTAAATTAAACTTAACGTTTTCAAAACGTTCAAAAATAATGTTGACGTTTCACAAACATCTTATACCCACCCTTAAATAGTGATTCTGTCATCTCTAGACGTTAAGTGACATGTGGCACTTTATTTTTTTTAAAAAAATTAACTGTAGGCCCCATTGCTAGATAGGCTCCACACTGTCAGCGGGGTCCACTTACCCCACAGGTGGCAACGTGTTGGAGAGAAGGGTTTCGTCTCTATCGTGGGATCTTTCCAGCCTTCGCACCTTCTTCACCGACACAGCTCCTCCGCCATCGCGATTCGCATTCTCATCGTCACACCATTGATCTGCCCTTAGCGCTTTGGGTTCACCTTCATGTCCTGCCCTCGCGTTCTGGCCTTCGCACCATCGATATCCCGTTCATCCTTTGGGTACACCGTCGTCCTCCGCCCTTGCATTCTAGCTTTCGCACCATCGATCTCCCCTTCACCCATTTCGTGTCCTTCACAGTCTCAGCCATCGATCTGGTATGCTTTTGTTTGTCGTCATTATTTTTGTTTAGGGTTTGTTTTTGGGGGTTTATACGTGATTTTCTCTGTTTGAACTCTCTACATACATTTGAGAATAGTTTGAAGTGATGGTATTGACATAAATATTAGGGCTTAGATTCTCAATATTGTTATGTTTGACAGAAATTGAATGTTTAGTTTTCAATTGCACAGGACATTAGTGGAAATCGTGGACCATAACAGATAAACCGACAAAGGTTGTTCCATTGTCGTCAGCTTGCAGTTGCATTAAAGGTAGTGAAATTTTTTGTCAGTATGTTCCCTATTTGCTTATGTCTCTACTAGCTTTCCATTTCCTAGATACACTATAGCTGTTTGTCTGTGACTTTTCCCATTTTTTTAAAGCCACGATTTCCAGAAAAAAGGTATGTTTCACAGTTGAAAATGAATAAAGAATAACCTTGTGCTTCCCTTTATGTTTTTACAGCTTGAAATTATATACTAGGTGGGCTTGTATTTTGTACTTGGTAGTCAAAAAATATATTATTGCTTTAAACCTTCAATAGGAATCATGATTAGGGGAAATGCAAATCTATCTTGTTAAATAACCCCACCTTACAAAATTATTTGTATTTAAACTTCACTAACTGTTAAATGTCGCAATTTCCGTGGCCTTCCACTATAACAACTTATAGGTTCTTACTTAAATAATTTTAGCAGGGAACTAAGGTTTTATTTTATTTTCACTCTTCTTTCATACAATGCTATTTTAATTATTTTTAACTCTCCTTTCGTACAAATCTGTTTTAAAACGTTGATAGAAACTATTAAGTCGACATAAAGGAGACTAAGAGAATATTGTATTAACATATGTGTTTCTTTGACTTTCTATTAATTGGCGATGCTATTTATTAATATCTTTTTGTTTTAAAACAAAATGAATAACTAGAATAGCTATTGCATAATATATGAATAGGTACCCATTTTCTTAATTAAACGAGTGATGTAATTCATTGTGCTGTTTGAAGCGGAAATATAAACTATAATTCATGGCTTGGGAATCAAACAATTTCCCGAGGAATATTGTACATATGCTATCCACTGTTCCTTTCTTAACTCCTCAATCAGAGTTTTAAGAAATTTTTTTTAGATTTGTAGTGGGATTAAGATCTGTAGTTCCCCTAATCATGATTCTTGTGATTTCTTATTTAACTAAGAAAGAGAAACATAAGAAAGAATTTTTTGTGATGATTGACTTTGCTGTTTAAAATTATTGTTTAAGATTGAGTACACTTGTTGTTATAATTGACAGGATAAGTGAACATTCAATATTATATGGTATCTATGGCAGCTACAGTTCCATAGTCATGCAGTTTACATGACTAGCTGCAGTTCCATGGTCGAACATGGATTATGATAGCTGTAGTTCTACAGTCGTTAATGAAGTTTTGATATATTAAATTTTGACAATCTTTTGTACAAGTTTTCAATGGCTGAATGTGCAAGTATAAGGTTATTTCATGATGGGAAGTTTAGAACATAACCTATATTTTCTTATGTCAATGGGGAGTTAACAATTTTTTATAAGATTGATCTCAATGTGGTCAGTTGCATAGAAATACATGAGATGGCAAAGGAATTAGGATACTCTCAATTTGATAAGGTTTATTACAGGGTCCCCGGTAAGGAATTTAGTAAGTCATTAAGGCTTCTTGAATCAAATGACAGTTGTATTAGTCTAATAAAGTTAATGAAAGAGCATGGAATTATTGAAGTGTATACATCACACGACATCAACATATCAAGTGAACGTGATTATGAAAATGAAGAAAGTAAACAAGATCACTACCAAATAGTAAGTAGGAAAGGTGATCAAGATCAATATGAAATCGTAAGTCGAGAGAATCAAGTCTAGGTGATGATCATTATCATGAAAATGATACTCATGATGAATTCCTTGAAGATGATAATCCTGGTGATGTAGATTCTGGCATAGCAGGAAATGATGTTCAGTATGGTGTAACTGAATTCATTGTACATATTTCAACTGATCATGAACTAGTTGAAATTAACTAAACTGATTGTGGAAGTCCTATAAATAGTGATGAGCATCCTAGTGGAGAGGTGTCAGGTGAACATTTGCAAAAATCAAGTAGAAGCTCTGGGCTTCAACTAACTGATGCAGTAAAAGAGTGGTTGTTAGGGATGGAATTTACAACTGCAAAGAGTTCAAAGAAGCAGTTGTGGAATATCCCATCAGAATAGGATACAATGTGAGGTGGAAGAAAAGTGAAAGCAAACGGATCAAAATTAGATGTATTGAGGGATGTCCATGAGAGCTGTATGTTGGTTTCGTTAAAAATGAAAGATGTTTCAAAATAAAAAGTACAACCTTGATCACATTTTTTACACATCTAACAAACCCAAAATCGTTTCTTCTAAGTTCTTGATGAAACATCTTAGGGATAGAATTCTTGAGAAGCCTAGTATAACAACAGCTAAAATGGTTAAAGAGTGTAGAGAAAAACTGAATATATTTTTTAAGTCTGGTATGTGTAGAGTAACAAAGAGAAGACTTAGAAAGGAGAAGTCAAGAGACGATGTGAATGAGTATGGCAAACTCCAAGGATATGTAGATGAATTAAAATTCAGCAACCCCAATTCCATTGTGGAAATGCAGCTATCAAGGAATCAAGAAACTTGTTTGTTATAGGTAATTACTAAAAATTGTTTTCATTCTTGTATGTTGTGGGATAATGGATCTAAGTTCATTTGTTATATGTTTGGTACAGTTCAAACATTTGTACATATGTTTTAAAGTGATGAAAAAGGGATGGAAGCATTTGAGACCTATATTTGGTCTAGATGGCTGGTTCTTGAAGACAGAGTTTCAAGGACAATTGTTAAGTGCTATTGGAAGGGATGGGGATGGAGGCATCTATCCATTGGCATGGACGGTTATAAAAGTAGAAAATACTAATTCAAGGAGATGGTTTGTGCAGCTGTTAGCATTGGACTTGGAATTAGACGATGAAGATAGTGTTACAGTAATTTTCGACATGCAAAAGGTAACATATATTACATTCTAGATTTTTTTTTACAATAAAACACTTATAATGACTCAAGTTTAAAATTTTCTTATTATAGGGATTAATAAGAATTGTAGAAGAGATCCTCCCGAATTGCATACATTGAATGTGTGTAAGACATCTTTATCACAACTAGCATGGGAATTGGAGTGGCAAGGACTTACGAAGATAGTTTTGGATTTGTGCATGGTCGACATTTGTAGAAGACTTTAATGAACATTTGAAGAAACTCAACAACATCAAACCTGGATGCGTGCTATCATTACTTGAATATCCAAAGGAGAGGTGGACCAGATGTTATCAGTTATTTGAATCGAAGTGTCCTGTGGTTGATAACAACATGTGTGAGACTTTCAATGGTTGGATATTTCCAGTTAGGGACAGACCAATCATTAGTATGCTTGAAACAATAAGAATAATGTTCATGAGAAGACACATCGATATGAAAAAATTTGTACAATGATGGAAAATAAACATTACACCATCAATTGTGAAGAAGTTAGAGAAGAACAAAAAAGAAGCTATGTAATGGAGAGTAACATGGAATGGAGATATGGCCTGTGAAGTTTCAAAAGGTGACGAAAGACATACAGTTAGGATTGGTATAAATCAAACATGCAGTTACAGGGCATGGGATCTTTATGAATATCGATGCAAACATAAGTGCTATCAATCACTCTAAACACAGGGATGAAATCTTTGTAGATGACTGCTATAAGAAGCATCGATTCACGAGTGTGTAGCCTGTGAGGGGTGCCATTTTTTAGCCTGCATTAGAGTTAAAACTAGTACACCCATCTGCAAAAAGGTCAATTCCTAGAAGGCCTAAAAAGAGTAGAAGAAAAGCTAAGAATCAGCCTAAGAAAGTAAGTAGCCCTAACTAGTTATCTGAAAAGGGTTAAGTGCAAAGGTGCCAAAAATGTGGTAATGATGGTCATAATTCAATAAAGTGTAGTAAAGATGTCACTACATAAACAAGCTTACAGGTAAATATCCATATGTTTGTTATACATGTTTATGATATATATGTATAATTGATCATTACTCACATTGCAGATGATTAACGTTGAGAGTAGTCCAACTCCAACATTTGCACTTGAGGCATGTTCACAAGTAAAATAATGCATTTCTCTTTACTTTGCATTGCATTTAACAAGATATTGTATTACTTACCTTGTGTATCTTTTGTTTTTTAAATAATATAGCCAACTGAAGCAACACTTGTGAATATAACATCGTTGCAAGCCAACAAAGTAGCATTGTAAGTTTATTAAAATACTAATGCTTTTTAAACCCGCCATTGCTTATTTGAGTTGTGTATCCTTTGAATTTGTGTTTATTACAGGTTATTAGAAGCAACAATTTGGAAGATCCAATTACACGCAGTCAAGATAGCAACACTGTTAGTCTCGTGCATCATAATAGTTTAATACCATGATCTGAACCATGATTCCCATGTCATGAAATTAATTTGCTTATAATTGTGCGCAGGTTGGTAGCCCAGCCAACATCAATAAACGAAAATTTGGAGATGTTGATCCACATACATATAAATTGGCATTTGAACCAAAGGGCCTAAGGTTCAAAGGGCACCCAAGTATTACTTCTCAACAATTACAGGCGGAAGCAACCAAAAGGAGAGCTTCACTGACATATAATCATCATATATCACAATTTCAATCATTGCAAACTAGTGCATGTAAGGGTGGTATGCTTGCTCTTTCCATTCTATCTCCATTATTGTTATCATATATATCATCATATCATATACGATTTTCACCTTTCTTCGTTGTTGGCTATAGAATGTTTAAAGATGAAGTCATTTTTTGGCATCACTACTATGTGGCCTGAAGATAAAGTGGATTTGAAATCTTTTTTTTTTTGGGTTAACTGCTTTGTGGCTTAAAGATGACGTACAGTTGAACTATTTTTTTGGGGTTCACTGCTGTCAATAAGAACCTTTTTTTTAGGTTCACTATTGTGCTAGTTGAAGATGTAGAAAAGACTGTAGATGATCGATAGTAATTTGGTTGATTTTTTTCTTTTCGTGTGATGATTATTGTTATTGCGTTTGGATTTCCTCAAGTCTATGGACTTATGGTATAGACTTCATCTTATTGCATTTGCTTAGGTCTTGTAACTGCAGCTATGAGAGTTGTTTGATGCTTAATGCTTGAAGGCAAGCTCTTAAAATCCATCCGTGCTGGAGAGGGTCATGTAACTACAACTGTGAGAGTTGTTCTATGCTAGAGAGGGTTACATCTGTAACTCCAACATGGAGAGAGCTTACTATAGAATATGGTGGATTAAACCTTTTCTTGCATGTACAAAGTTCTCTATATGTATGTACTGTTTTAGATTTTAACTATATACTGCGATGAATGAATTAGCTTTGCAGATATAACATGTTTTCGGGTTATATTACTTTTTTGTAACCTAGGCAGCCTTGAACTAATACTTGCAAATGAAAGGTTTATTTTCATATATTTACATGTTTCATACTTGCAATTAAATGAGGAGCAGTTTGCATATAGCATGTAGGCAGCTAAGATTCAGGGACTGACAAGAATTTAAATGGGAAAGGAAATTTATAAAACCATGTATATATATTACACCACCTGACAATTGCAATTAAACCCAAATACATGGATTTTGGAACAGAGCTTCATATTGGACAACTTAAGGATTATTCCAACAGTAGCAGAAGAATTTAAATTCGGCATCAGGTTTGATGAAAAGGATCAACCAAGCCGTGTGGCTTCTCTCTATAATTGAATCAAGCAATCTTATATTTTTAAATCTTTTTCTTCCAACGTCATAGGAGCATAGTTGATAGCTGACCGTATGTATGATAAGCTAAGTTGCAATGTTCCATTAGAACTGATCATAATCTATTACACAACAATGTCAGACTCATGGTTGGAAGTGAACCTTTTTTTTCCAGCACATAAAGTAACACACATCATAATAGTGTTTGATTGTAAATCCATTACAAATACAACAAGCATAAAGAAAGGGAATTGCAATTGCCAATGCACTTCTGATTGCATATGTCAATATTTCAGCACATAAAAGATTAACATTATACCTATCAACAGCATAACAAAACCTGTTACAATACACATTACCAAAGTCTTCAACTATGATTTTGGTTTCTTTAACATAATGTTGGTAGCCTTCAACTTAACATTTTGTTTTTCTAATATAATGTTGGAAGCCTTCAACTCAACATTTTGTTTCTCCAGAATAATGTTGGTAGCCTTCAACATCTTCATTTCATCGTTAATCTCTTTCACTTTCTCCATATTGATATATCTTGAATTTTCGGTCATTCCTTTTAAAGCATAATTTTCTAACCTTATTCTTGTAATCACTGCAACAGACGTCGAAGTAAATTCATCATTATACCATAAGAAAAAGCCGCATTTCCTAACCTACAAAAATATCAGTGAAAGTATTACATAATACACAGAACATTCTAAATTTAAAAATTAAGTTTAAATTCACTCATCGAATAACTACCACACCCACAAAACCTCCTCCTTGAATTTTTATCAGATCATGAAACCTTCGATGGGGCTTTTCGTCCACAATAGTAAAGAATGTTACGAACTTTAAAATTTAACGATCTAAAAGTTGATGATGATGACTCTATGAAAACCTTTTCCTACATCCAATGACCACTATATATCATTATCTTACATTTAAATGATGGATCATAATGAAAAACTGGCCAAGCAATCTAATTTCATCTCATCAAATGGAAAATAGTTATAAAATAACTTTAATTATGTCGATCGCAATAGAACAACAACTGACTGATGAATCAGTATAATTAGTAAACAAAGCAAAAAAAAAATGTCTTTTCAATTCTACACATCCAACTACATCATGGAAGTAATGGGTTGTGCTGTTTTAATGGGATCAACTATAAAAACAAATCAGTCCAAAACATATATTCATCATTAGATAATATCATAAAAATTGCTTGCAATCAAATGGCTGTGTTATTTACCTATTATTGAACTAACAGCATTCTTGGACAAATTCCTTACTTATTCTTGCAATCATTCGATAATATCAAATAAACATATGTTGTTATCAAAGAAACATTGATCTTCTATTGCATTTCCAAGCTTCTAAAAGCCCTATGTTTCCTTTGTCTCCATAACTAATATATAATATGACTTAAATACTGATAATATCTCTATCGTCCAATTGCAAGGACTTCTCAATCACTTTAATTGGAAATTAATTAGAAAATAACCACATATTTAACCACAAAATTTACCAAAAATTTCACATTGTTAAATAGTAAATTCCTAGTGTACCTGAGGCTGACAATAAGGGAAGCAGGAAGCAGCGGAGAATCAACGGTGAAGACACTATAGACAACCTGTGGAACCTTAGTCCGATGGAGGATGAAATATATTACACTTTAAACTATTCTCAAACGTATGTAGAGAGTTTAAAGTTATAAAGTCACCTATAAACCCCAATCAACAAATCCTAAAAAAAAACAACGACGACAAACAAAAACATACTAGATCAATGGTTGCGATTACGAAGGACACGAAGCGCAATGGCTAGAAATAGGCGAAGGGGAGAAGGTGAACCCAAAGCATGAAGGGCCGACCGATGGTGAGACGACGAGCACGTAAACCACGATGGTGGATGAGCTGCAATGGTGGAGAGGGTGCGAAGGCCAAAGAGATTACGTGACAAAAACGAAACTCTTCTCTCCAACACGTCGCCGTCCATGGGGTAAGTGGGCCCCACTACCAACGCAGATTATATCTAGTTGTGTGGCCCATAGTTAAACTTTTATATAAAAAAAAAGTGTCATGTGTCATTAACGTTTAGAGATGACGGAATCACTATTTAAGGGTGGATATTAGACATTTGTGAAACATCATGGTCGTTTTTAAATGTTTTAAAAATATTGAGGTTTAATTCAGATACTCCAAAACGTTTGGGTCTGATCCAAATTTTTTTGCAAACCTTAAAGTTTAGATAGGCCTTTTACCTTTTTTTTATTATGATTCAGTTAAGAATTAATCCCACCAACATTTTAATTTTCTAGAAAGTTCCTCATTCTGTTCTATAGAGATTTACAGCCATTGTCAATTGTTGTATTGTAATTAGTATATTGTATTCAAACATTTTATATATATTTCATTCATATGCAGCAACAACATTATATTTTATTTATTACAATTTCTTTTATTTTAAAAATATATATATTATGACAACCTAAATTGTCAAGCCAAAGAGCCCCTTCAGCACTTGAGGGTAAAAAATGTTGCCATATTCGTTGAATTGATAGAAGAAGGGTGAACGAACTTAAGCCTCTTCTTGCATACATCACATCTACGGTGGGCAACCACAACCATCTTTTGGGTTTACCTCCAAATGTGTTAACATATTAATGCATGGGTTATGTGTTTTATTTAATATATATTATATGGGGGTTAGTCTATATAATGTATTGGGATTAGCTAGATTTATTGACTAAGGTTCGACTCATATAAATAATGTCTTTCTAAAGACTTTTGGTGATGTGTTGCAATAATAAGAGAAGCAGAGTTTTCCCTCATTTCGTTCTCTTTCATGGTATCAGAGCATCACGGTTAAAGTTTCATTCTCGGTAGGTCATTACGTGTTGATTCATAACAATGATGATGAAATTTCCTTGGGGTTTTTGATTGGCATGCGTCTAGTCTTCGATCGATGCCTTCAATCAGTTTTTTTTTTTTAAAGAATGGAAGCTCCAACGAGCGAGTTATTTGACGAAAATGGTTTAAGGATGAGGTTGCATTGTGATACAAAGGCTTTGCTGCTATAAACCTCTGACCATCCAGGTATGGTGCTAGTCACTACTCCATTATTTAGATATAATTTATTGCCTTAGAGTCTATCTATCAAGATCGCACTTGGGGAAAAAATGAAGCTAGGGTTTATAGATGATTGGTGTATGAAACCTAGCCCAGCCTCTGCCGAATATGATCAGTGGATTTGTGTAGATTACATGGTCAGATAATGGTTGTTGAAATCCATATCGAAGGATATAGTGGAGGCTTTTATCTACACAGACACGGCTAGGGAGTTGTGGCCTAAACGTGAGAAGAGGTATGGGGAGTGTAATGGACCACTCCTCTACTAGTTACAATGGGAAATCGCCTTAATGTCACAACGTAATCATACTGTAGTTGCTTATTTTATAAGACTAAAAAGGCCACGGGATGAACTTTTGTGTTTAATGCCAGTCAATATCCGTACTTGTGGTTCGTCTAAGGTTGTAGCTAATTTAACATCTTTAAATTAGCTCATGTAATTTTTAATGGGTCTAAATGAATGGTATGATCATATGAGGAATCAAATCTTGGTTATGGAGCCTTTACATAGTGTTAAGCGTACCTATTCTATGATTATGAGGGTAGAAAAACAGAGAGAAATGCATGTTAGTTTCACAGATTCTACAGATAATAATGCTCTTACGATTATAATACAACAGACTAAAAAGGATACATCTAGTAACCTTTGAAACAAGAAAACGTGAGTGGTCGATAAAAGGCTTCTACATTGCAATTATTGTGATAAAAGTGGGCATAAGCTGCATGGTTTCCTTGATTGGTATAAGAAGTTATCATAACAGAGGAAGAAAGAGTCGTTTGCTAACAAAAATTTTGTGGCCACCCCTGTTCATTCCAAGCTGGAAGACTCCAATGATCACACTTTGATATTTGAATTGGTAAAGGTTGAATTTATGAAGTTGATGAAGGCTTAAGTTCTTTGGATCCAGTGAAAGTTAATTTTGCTCACTGGGATGACTTTGCAGGTACCATTCTAACTCATACTTTGTCTTGTTTTTATTTAATAGGATATGATTCATGGATAGTTAACACAGGTGTATCTAATCATATGTGTGTTAATTTTTCACTCTTGACCAAACATGTGAAACAAAATAGTCTTATTCTTGTTTATTTACATGATGGTTCTGTTAAGATTGTGCATCATGTTGGTAATGTTTAACTTTAGTATAACTTAATTCTAACTGATGCCTTTCATATTCCTAGTTTTAGATTCAATTTACTTTCTATCAATAAATTGAGTAATAAAACAGGGATTAAATTTGAATTCTTCCCTTCCAATTGCATTTTGTAGGACCTGAAGACTAAGGAGATATTGGACATAGGCAAATTAGTAGGCAAACTGTATATTTTGGATAGTAATTATTTTTCTCCAGCCACTATTACACATTTTTCATTGTTATCCAGTCATTCATCTTTTACTTTTGTTTCTTTAATACATGTCAATGATATTTCTGATGTTTATGTTTGGCATCAACGATTAGGTTATTCATTACTTCATGTACTGAAATATATTCCTTTACTTATGACTAAATTTATGTTGATAATTCAGTTTGTGAAATATATCCCCTTGCTAAGTAACAACGTTCACCTTTTCATTCCTTTCATATTCGCACCTCTTGTATATTTGAGCTTGTTCATATATATATTTGGGCTCCTTATAGGCAACATTCTATTTTTGGGGGGCATTATATCCTTATTGTTGTTGATGATTTTATTAAAGCTACTTGGACTTTTTTTTATGCAACATAAAACACAGACCTTAGGTATTTTACAAACCTTTTGTAAGATGATCCAAAATCAGTTTCAAACTACGATCAAAGTAGTTCGTTCTGATAATGGATTTGAATTTATGAGTGCTAGTAAATGTTTTCAAGGATCTTGGGATAGTTCATCAAAATTCTTGTGTCGACATCCCACAATAAAATGAGATTATTGAGCACAAGCATAAACATCTCTTACAAGTCACCAGAGCCTTGATGATTCAAGCATGTTTACCTAAGATTTTCTGGGGGGATTCCATTTTGACTGCTACTCAAATTATTAACAGGTTGCCTACACTGGTTTTACATTGAAAATCCCTTTTATAAAGTCCTTTATGGGTGTCCTCCATCTTATAATATGTTCAAAACATTTAGTTTCTTATGTTTTGCAATTAATATTCTTCCTAATAAAGATAAGTTTGCTCATGGGGCTCATAGGTGTATCTTTGTTAGTTATAATCAAGGGCAAAAGGCTTTTAAGCTTTTTGATCTTACCTCTCATACCATACTGATTTTGAGGGATGTAGTGTTTCATGAGCATGTGTTTCCTTACAAATTTCAATTGATTTTGGTCCTCCCTTACCCCTTCCTTTTCAAGAATATGTTTCTGTCTCTCATCCTCCAACAGTTTGTGGTACCCTTACCATAGTTTCTGGTCTCCTTGTCTATGTCATTTCACCTACTATAGTTTCCAAACCACTATTGCGATGATCTACTAGACTGATTTCCAAACCTGCCTGGTTAAATGATTTTGTTTATATCCAGGTGGTTTCTTCTTTGGATTGTGATTTTTCTATTTCTTCTTCCCTTAATTCATCTACCACTCATTTTATTCCAACACACATTTCTTTTTTAGCTAACTTGTCAACTATTCAAGAACCTACATTTATGATCAAGCATTATTGCATGATGAATAGGTTCAAGCTATGAAGCAAGAATTAGATACTTTGGAGAAAATTGATATATGGGAATTGACTTTTTTGCCTAAAGGTAAGAAGGCTATAGGTTCTAAATGGATTTATAAACTGAAATTGAAACATGATGGGAGTACGGATAGATATAAAGCGAGATTAGTAGCCAAGGCTTACAACCAGCTTGAGGGAGTGGATTATACTAAAAAAATTTCTTTTATGGCCAAGGCAGTGATTGTTAGAATATTTCTTGCAGTTACTTCCTCTTATTATTGGCCTATTCATCAGCTTGATATTAATAATACATTTTTACATGATTATTTGAATGAAGATGTGTATATGCAGCCTCTTGATGGTTATTTTGCTGTTTTACCTGGTCAGGTCTGCAGACTTAAGAGGTCTTTATATGGGTTAAAACATGCCTCTTGTCAATTGAATTTAGAAGTTACAACACAGTTGCAGTTTTTTGGTTTTCAACAATCACCAAATGATCACTGTCTATTTATTAAGAATATCAGTGCTTCTTTTTTAGCCTTGATTGTGTATGTAGAATATGTTTTACTGAATGGCTCTTCAGAGGGTGATATTTCTGTTGTTAAAGAATTTTTGCATGACAAGTTTACCATTAAGGATCTTAAACATGCAAAATAATTTTTTGGGTTAGAAATAGCTAGATCTATTAATGGTACACTTGTGAACAAGAGGAAATATGTGTTAGACATCTTATAAAATGCAGGTTTATTAGTTGCAATGTCTGCTTGCACACCTCTTCCACTAGGCGCTCGGTTGATTGCTGATGGTAGTGTTGCCCTGATTGATCTGGGTCCTTATAAGAGGCTGGTGGGCAGATTGTTATACTTGGGATTCACTAGGCCTAATATCTCTCATGATATTCGACAATTGAATCAATTTTTACAACATCCATGCCAACATCATTGAGAGGCAGCTCTGCATCTACTTCGGTACATGAAAGGCTATCCTTCACAAGGATTAATTTTCCCATCGTCTAATGAGTTTCAATTGCAAGCTTTTTTATATGCGGACTGGGGTACATGTATTAATTCCCGACTATCCTTAATAGGTTATTGTATTTTTATTGGTTCTGCTTTAGTTTCTTGGAAAACCAAGAAACAATCTATTGTTTCCAAGTCTTCGGCTAAAGCGAAATACTGTAGTATGGCTACTACTGTTTGTAAATTGTTATGGTTATCATATTTGCTCAAATATTTTCATATTACTCTATATACTCCCATCCCTTTTTGGTGTGATAATCAGGTAGCTTTGCATATTATAGTTAATCCCATTTTTTTATGAGCGCACAAAACACTTAGATATTGACTGTCACTTGGTTTGTGATCAGTTTAAGTATGACTTTATTACTCCTATGCATGTATCTAATAAGCAACAATTGACTGATTTGTTTATCAAGTGTTGACAGCTTTGATTTTCTTAATTTTTCTGTCTGGCTTAATAGATATTCCTCCCTCAACTCCATCTTAAGGGGTTGTTAATATATTAATGTATGGGTTATATGTTTTGTTTAATATATATTGTATGGGGGTTAGTCTGTATAATGTATTGGGATTAACTGGTTTTATTGAGTAAGGTTTGACTCATATAAACACTGTCTTTGTAAAGACTTTTGGTGACGTGATGCAATAATATGAGAAGCAAATTTTTCCCCTCATTTCATTCTCTTTCAAAATGGTCAAACACCATTTGACTCTTCAATAATAGCCTTCATTTATGGTAGCTTTCAAGTAGTGTGTAGCTTTGTATTTGCTCTATAAAGAGTAAAAATTGTTTAGAGACTTCTATATGAACTACTGTCCAACATATAACACTGATCAAGAAACATAATAATTGAAAGATAAGCAGTTGTTTATTATTATTTCTGTTTTAAAATTTTAACTTATATGTTTTATTTAAAAAATTAATGTTAAAAACATATTTATTTGACTTTCATTTATAAACACAATTTATAAATTTACAAAAATATGATAAAAATCTATAAATACGAACATTTAATTTCTTTATGTTAATAAATAAGTTTTTTAAACAGATTTTTTTACATTGAATAAAGTATATAATATATTAAATAATATGTATTTTAAGGTATATAAGAATAGTTTTTTTCTAAAAATTTAAATTTATTTTGTATTTAATTTGTATCACTAAATTAATTTTTATGATAAATCTCAATAAAACATGTTTTTATTTTTATTTTTATTATAAATCTAAAAAAAATAAGTTTCTATTTTTCTTTTAAAATCAAAAGTAAAAAAAGAAATAGAAACTATAAACTATAAAAAATAGAAATTTGACCCCTAAAATAACTTGGAAGATGAAATGGAAAGTCAAGACGACATAAAATATTATTAATGATTTTTCAAAACTCATAGAGAGTTTTTTTTTTAATTCAAAAGCTATAACATTCTATTCGAATAATGGGTAAAACAGTTTTCTACCTATTTGAATTTATAAATATCTTTATTTTATATCAAGTCTTGAAAAAAATACGAGTACTATAAAGTTTTGTAATAAGTCTTTTATTGAGAATAAAATATCTTATTCATTTAACGCTTTATTAAAAAGTTTGTAATTTATTATAATTTATAATTTATTAATAATTTAATACTCTTATTTAAAATTTTTGTCAACATAAAAAAAAAAAGAACAACTCCAAAGAGATTTAAGGAGAAATCAAATTTTCTGTAATAAATCATTTATTTCTTATTTATGATAATTTTATAAATTTTTATTTATTTACACGGACTTAATTAGGTCTCACTTTAAAATTTTAGGGGTTGTTTTATATAACTATTTTTTTAGTTTCTTATTTTTTAAAATATAAAAATCAATAAAATAAAATAAAATATAAAAAAACATATTAATATATAACAGAAAAAATAAATAAATAGTATAAAATTGAAAAAAATAGTATAAATTAATATAAAATATATAAAAATTATAATAAAAATACAATCAACAATAATAAGAAACATCCAAATCTAAATTATGTGACGTGGCAAACAAATTTAACCCGTTTTTATCACCAAGCTTCACCTTATCTACCCACCGACAACACGAAACAACTTGCCGATTTAGGTAGATTTTTTAATAAGTTGCAAAGCATAAAATGAAACCATATCAGGACAATCCTGTGCTTACGGTTCTTGTTTTAATTTCTGCAGAAAGCAAGGCAGTGATTGATGTGGACCTAGAGCTTCAGTCCCCTGTAAATAGCAGGTTTGGTAAGGCTTATTATTTTGATTTTTTATTTTTGTTTTTAAATATACAATTAATAAATAATATATTAATATAATATAAAATTAATAAATAGTACTAAAATAAAAATATATATTAATAAAAATAAAAATAAAAACAAAAGCATAAAAGAAAATAAAAAATTAAATGATCTAAAAATCCCTGTTCTACTCTAATGTAAATAAAGTGGGAGGTGAATTCCCAGGTGCCACGAAATTTTTAACAAAAAAAATTTGACAGTCGTATGTTTGATACTTTTTATGATCATGCAACGACAAAAATATAAATTTATAAATTAATTATGAATAAAAAAAGTAAATATGTTTAAAGTAAATTTATAAATTTATAAATAGGTTAAAAACAAAAAAATATGTATTAACAATAATATAAATTAATAATTATACTTTTAAATAAGAATAAAATAAAAAACGCAAAAAAATGAAATGAAAATTTTATTTTTAAAAAAGTAGTGGGCGTAGGCCACACCACTGACTGGCAGAGCCACGGGCAGGGCTAATCGTGCTCAATTTTTAATGAGAGTACAAATCTATAGGAGTACGGGCTAGCACCTGCACACTGATCAAGAAACACGATCATTAAAGCCGAGACAACGGAAAGTCGCAGACAAGGATCACGGGCGTACTAGAGTGTCTAAGTTAATCGTATAATATTTAAGTCATTAAACATGGTTAGCAACCTCAAATCCCGTAACTAATTTATTACATCAACAATAAATATCTTCCAAACTTGTCAAGCATCATTATTGAATTTGCTTTAATCAAGAATCTTTGTGGACTTTTTGTCATTCTATTACTCGTGTCCGTTATGTTTGAAGGTTTTTACTTTTGCTGTCATTTCTTTTATTTTTAATATGTATATATATTTATATTTTTTAAAAAAATTATATTATATTAATATTTTTTAAATTTTATATTATTTTTGTTAAATTTTATATTTAAAAAATAAAAAACGAAAATTAAAAATAAAAATAGAAATAAACATGACAAAGTACGGACATTGGAATTTATATGATGAGAGACTCTACAACGATGTCTTCCATATTTGGTCATGCGATTTGGTATAGGTACGCGTGTACCGACCTGAGAATAAAACAATAACTTTTTTATACTGTATTTAAGGACTGGTCGGTACCAGTAATTTTGAAAGGTACCGACCAGAACACGTCGTACTGGTTTAAAATAAAATTTTAAAAATTTTTATTTTTTTATTTTTTGACAAGGAAATTTTTTAATTTTTCATAAATAGTTTTTTAATTTTTAGTAATAAAAAATATTTCTACTTAATTTTTAGATAAAAATTAATTTTATAGTTATTTTATTATAAAGAAGATTTTATTTTATTTTTAGTTTCTAATTATTTTATATTTAGTTAATAAACTAAAGATTTTATTAATTCATATTTATATTTTTAATTTTTTAATATACTGTTAAATGATCTTAAATATTCTATCAACTCATATTTATATTTATAATCTTTTTTAATATACTATTAAATAATCTATAATATTTCATTAAT
>JAOXYD010224748.1:0-18599 GCA_028565735.1 Pinacopodium congolense
TATTTCGGGAATTATCCCCAAAACATCACAGGTTGTTCAGAAACATGGCCAGTTATCATAATGTAACTTCAAGCAAGCATTCAAAGACATTAGAGGAAGAATGAAATTTTGGTTTCTTCATAAACATTTTAGATATATGTCTCTAGATTAAGATACAATTTGAATTATCTAAATTGGAGCTATACATATTAAGATATGGCCAAATTACTGAGGTATGCTCATGCCAAAACGAACAAATTACCTATTTACCCAAATCTTTAACATTAGATACCTTTATGTTAATTGATTTATTATGTTCACTTCTTAATGAACCTTAGACTTGCTATAATACTTCTAGGGTATATTTTGGGGTGTTACAGAACCCAAAACTAATTGTTATCCATTTGTAGCCTTGCTTAGTCGACCACTAGCTTTGATTGGTCAATTAGTCCCTGATTGACCATTTAAGAAAACTGATCAATTGATTGTTAATGGTCAAATTGATTATGTTTTCAATTGATTTTTATTGCATTTTGACCCCTAATTTAATATTTAAATGTTTAATTTATAGATGGATGTGATTAATTAGGGATTTTTGGAAAAAGAATGCAAAATTCTCACATTCCAGACCATCAATATAGGCATAGAATAACCCACATTGATGCTCCCAGCAATCCATGTAGAAGGATGCAACAACTGGCTATCAATGATGGTTCCACCTCCTATCAAAGGTGCCATTTTTCTTTGAAGCCTAACTATTGTTACAGGCACTAAAGAAGAAAATTTCCACCAATCTCCACAATTGTGGCTAAAGCATGCTTGGTAATAATTGCCTTGTCTAGTAAGGATAAAGTGGGTTGTCCTTAACCCTCTACAGAAAATACGTAAGGGACATGCCATTTAGAGAATAACACAGATCTGAAAGTTCTCTCCTTTGTTTTTCCTTGGTTTTCTTAGTATTCTTAGTTTCAAACACTTGTAATTGAGAGTTTGAGTTGTTTATTGAGTTGCTAAGTGTTGGAGCTTGTTGTTCGAACCTTTATCTGAGTTTGAAGATCATCTTTTGGGGTTTTCTAACTTAGATTAGATTATATTTTGCTTTTGAATGAGATTATACAAAGTATTATTGCTTAACTTAACTATTTTCATGTTCTTTAATGTTCATGTGGTTTGATTGGAGATTTTGAGTTTTGTTGAAGTTGAGATCATGTTTCAAAGCTGCTGAGCTAATCTAGAGCTTATCTTGGTTTTTATCTTAACTTAAAACTTATTATTTATTATTGTTTTATGGTTTAATCAAAGTATGTAGTATAAGATTAATGTTTTGCTTAATTTGGCTAATTTTATTTCTAGCTAAGGATTAGTGGGTAAATGATTTAATTAAGCTTTTTTTTTGCTTATTTTAAGGACTGATTTTCATTTATTGAAGGGTTAAACTCTCTATTTTTAAGCTAGTCACTTAAGAAAAGAGTAATAGATAATATATGACTTGAGAAATCTACCTAGGTTGTTAGATTAATCAATAAATGAAGCAATCTAGTCAATTTATGACAAAACCTTGATTCACTATGAGAGTTTTAATTATGAGATTAGAGATCTTGGTGTTAAGTTTCTTAATCTTCAAGCCTATTGCCTTAATTTGATGAATGACCAAAACTTCAAATTAGGATTAATAAAGAAAGACACAGTTTAAACTATAACTTTGTCTAAATTAATTTGTGAAGATGCTCTAATTAGTGATCATAAGTGTTAATTACTCAATTAAATCATTGAAGACCTAATCCTTATCTAATGTTTCTGATTTGGTAATTTTTGAAAGAAACTTAATGTCATTTACATTTTTTGAATTCGAGTTAAGTTAGTTCAGCATTTTTTGGCTTTAAAATTAATCAAATTGATTTTTCTAAATAAGTAAGCTAATTAACCTGGTAGTTGTAATTAATTCCTTGTGTGATCAACATCCAGACTCTTTAGTCCACTGTATTACTTATACGACAGGCACACTTGTTTGTACATTGGTTTTAATTCATATTTTTTGTGTGCTGAAATTTTTAATCATATAAACCAATAACATTAGTTTGCTTGCTTTTAGAACATTCAACTATTTATCAAAGACTAGTCAACCAGTACTTCTATACTTCAACTTCTAAGCTGAAGAAACACTTTAAAACTCAACTAAAACACTTCCAAACTAATTCTTTTAAATACTAATTCACATAAGTTTCTAAATATCACCATAAAATTTTAGTGATCAAGATTTTTCAATTGAATTTAAGAACTCAAAATGTCTTAATCTATGAAACCTTATGCACATTTTCAAAACTTTCTCGACTTCTTAAATTTTTAAAATTTCTTAAGCTTCCCAAAATCACTTTTCTCATAAAAGCTTGATGTCACCAAATTTAAAAAGTTCCCAAAAGTGATCTTAAATACCAATATCTTTCAAGTAAACTAAAAAAAAGAAGAAGATGTTTTGGCTTATAGACTTTTATGCACTTTATCAAAGCTTATTTAATTCAAAGCACACTTAAAAAATTTCCAAAATTTTTCATATATGTCAAAACCATTTTTCTCATCAAAATTTGGCTAAAAAAAGTTAAAAAATTTCCTAAAATATTTAAGAGCATCAAGTGGGTTTTTTTTTCAAAAACTTATCCCAAAAATTTCTCTTGATTTTGAAACTCTTTATGGAAAAACTTAATATGCAAATGATCATGCAAACATTCCATAGAGAAATTATAATGCAAATGATCATGAAATATTTGACTAAATTGTAATGAACACATGCATGAAGAGCCCTTAAGAATATTGATGAGATTAAGACAAGATTTACATATAGAATTACTAATATAAACAAATTCAATTTTATCTTGGTCTTGATGACCTCTTTTATTTTGATCTTTATGTGAATCTTCTTAAACTTCAATTTTCCTTCAAATATATCTTAAAATATATCTTTTGTTTGTTCCAATATATGCTCATGATAATAATCCAAATTTCACATCATAAAAGTAAACTATCAGTAATAAATATATTTTGTTATCATCAAAGCTACAAGTTAAAACCTCCTTTGGTAAAAAAAAAAAAAGCCTTGCGTATGTCCACTTTCTAAGTTGTCTCTGGAAATTCTACTAAACTAAGAAACCTTTGTACATTCTTCCTTTAAGATGAAGGTAACCTTTACAATCAATCCAATACCAATCTCTGTAAACATTAACAAATAAACAATATCTTAATTTATATAATCAACACTCTAGGGCTCAATCAAATAATAAATGCAACCAATAGCTTTAAATTCTCTTAAATAATCTCTTTTCCCTCTTTAGTACTTCCCTTTTTATCTTAAACATACTTATGACTAAGTATTTATAGCGTAAAGCCCTCAAAAATCAATTAATAACTGGTTTTATGATATGTTTGTCTTATATAGGTTTTTAGACTTTAAATTACTATGTTTTCACCCCAATTTATTTATGAAATTTCATATTCATCAGCAGTTTTGGTCAATTTGTAGGTTTTTGCCTAATCAAGTAGTTAGGTGTTGGAAAGAGTTAAATTTGGATGAGCATTACAGAGCACCAACAACAATCTAGAACGGTTCTATTGCTATTACTATGAAGAATCGTTAGAAATGGGCTACTGCTCTTAGAATGAGTTTCCATTCTACTAAGCATCAAAGATTGATTATAAATGTGGCCTTTTTAATGGAATCATTATTCCCTAAACTTAAGGTCTATTTTACTCTTAGAAAGTGCGATTGAATAAAATTTTTAAGGGGAAATTATGACTTTTCAACCTTTAATTAGGTTGAAAAATCTAGTTAGCCATCTAGATTAGATAGAGGAGATTAGTTAGCCAATTAGAGAGTATTACATAGTAGTTTTCTCTTAACTTTCAATAGAGACATCAAGTACTAAGTTTAGATGTTCTAGGAGTAGGGTAGAGATTGGAGAGAAGATTTACAATTTTAATAGGGGATATTTAATTATATCTCTTAATATTTTACTTTTTCATGTTTTAACTCTTTATTTTTATCAATAATAATATGTTTTTCAATTCTATCTTCATGCTTGTTGATGAGTATACATGGCTGAAATCAAATTGGCTAAGGTTAGGGTAGTGGATGGATAAAATTTTGTACTATTTATTTCTTTTTATGATGACGATATTTATTTAGCTAAGTTCTTCATATTTTTCATAAATTGGCCTCCTAGAATAGATTATTAAGTGATTAATAATCCAATCTAGTCACTAGAAAAATTAAGTAAACAATGCAATTGAGTTAATGCATAACCAAACTTTGATTCTTTATAAGGGTCCTAAAATTGAAAAGGAGTTTTTATGTTTAAATTTCTTGAACTTTATGCCAATTAATAGGGATAAGGCTCTAACCTAACTAGAGCTTTGTCTTATTTAATAAAGATACCCTAAATCTATCTAACATAGAATCTCCATAGACTTAGTTAATCCATTAATATCCAAACCCTTAACTAGATTTTGAGATTGATAAAACTTTTAACTTATTGCTTATGATCCATTGATTGGTTGATTATTAATAATTATTTATTTTAATTATTTAATTTATTTATCACTTTAGTTCATGGTTTGTAGACAATCATACATTGGTTGACCTAGTAATTAAAAAAGATCCTTATAAGAACAATCTTTGGATTCTATACTCACTTTATTACTTGTTGATAAGGTGTATTTGCCTATGATTTGAAGTTAAATTAGACTGAGTTAAATTAGGAATATACTAAATAAGTTTTTGGTGCCATAGGTAGAGATCTTTCCTACTAATATAAGAATAAATCGAAGTCGATTAGTTTAGAATTTCTTTTGTTTTTTTGTTTCTTTTCTTTGTTATTTTCTTTCATTATATCTTTTGTTTTATTTTATTTTGATTTTCCTTCTTTGGTTATTATATTCTTTCTTACATACTTATGAGTAAAAGTCTAAGCAATTGATAATTGATCCTGAGTTAGAGAAAACTATGCATAGGTTATAAAAAGAAGTACAAGCAAGCATACCAAATATGGAGCATAAAAAAGACATCATGATACCTAATCCTAAAGAAAGATGGAAAGAGTGATAAAAGCATACTGTGCTAGAATTAATGATTGAGAATAACAATAAACCATTGGCTAAAATTGTTAGACTATGGGTTAATGCAAACAACTTAAGGATTCCCCATAGGATTATCGTTATGGTCAAAGCCTCAAGTTTTAGAGGCCTAATATTGGAAGATCTTAACACCTATCTAGAGACCTTTTTGGACATTTGTGATCTTTTTATACATAATGGAATTTCAAAAAATGCAGTAAACTTAAGATTATTTCCTTTCTCTCTTTAGGGAAAGGATAGAGTTGGGCTCTCAACTCTATAGATTGGCTTAATTGTAACTTAGAAGTTGATGAAGCTTTTTTTACTATGTTTTTTCCCTTTAGAAAAGAAAATAAATATGAAGATAAGGACCACATCCTTTGTCTAGTATGAGAATGAAAGCCCATTTGAAGCTTGAAAGATTCAAAGAGATGTTGGCACAGTGCCCAAGCCATAGGTTTTGTATTTAGCAATAAGTAGACATATTATAGGCAAGTTTGACACCCTTTATACAAAGCACCATTGATACAGTGATAAGTGTATTTTTAAGTTATGTTTCTAGGTTGTTTTTTAGTGTTTTAAGTGTTTTTTTGTGTGTTTTAGCTTTAGTTTATTTCATCTTTTGCATCTTTGCATGATATTTAAAGTGTTTAAGTGTTTTCTTTATTTTGTATAGTGTTTAAGGGTGGATTTTGAGCTTATTTTTTAGGGATAGTTTGATGCACATTGTTGGTTGATTTTATAGGTATCAGGATTTTAGATTCTAGTATTTTTCAAGTGATTTTGATGGCTTACTGGGAGATTTTTAGAGCTCAAATGACCATGAAAATTAATGGAGAGGAAGATCAAGATGTTTAGAGTCTCCAGTTTAAATTTCAATCCAATGATAGGTTCAGAGAAGAAGTTATGGCCAAAAGAGTGAAGGGTGTTCAGAGGTGTTGTGACCATAACTATTAATAGATCCTCTGTCCTGATCATGATCATGACGGTGGGTCTGATGCTAGACGGGTCAAACATGGGATTTTAAGTATCTTGACCCTCCTTTTGACACATATAAGGACTTAAAACCCTAGGAGCCTCCAATATTCATTAGACAACATCCAAAAGAGGCAAAGTTCAGGTTTTTTTTGGTGGTTCCCAAAAGAAGAAAGCATAATCTTGCTTGGAACTCATGAAGACAACGCCCAAGTTTTCTGGCTTTCTTGGAGTGAAGAGAAGATATTCAAGGCTCTATCTAGATTATTTTTTCTTCTTCTCTTTATTACTTTTTAGTATTGAAAACATGAGTATTTTTGGATTGTTTGGGATTATGAGTAGCTAAAAATTTTATAAGAGTTGTTCATGAACTATTTTGTGGAACTCTTGCTTTATAATTCAATGAATGGTTGTTTATAATATGTATTGACCTTAAAGCTTGCAATAGGCCAAGAGGGTGAGTAGGTTAGTCTTACAATAGACTGAGAGGGTGAGTTGGGTGATTGTGTTGGATAGTACAACGAGAGTTGGCTCCCAATAGACCTATACATATTCAGGTTTTTGCAAGTAGTTGAAGAGAGATCTTGGTTATTTATTAAAGATTACCTATAAGATTACTTAATATCTAGTTGAATGGTTAGGAGAGGTTAGTATGGCTAGAGATAGCATAATTAATCCTAATCTATTTGGCTAAGGGCAGTTAATTTCACCTTGAGAGAGGGTAATTAAGCATTAGAAAATCTTGGATCATCAAAATTTGATCATTAAGTGGTGACTAAACTCAATCCTTGTGGGATCGATATCTGTTCTTTACTTCAAGTTACACCTCATATACTTATGGTTTTGAGCGTAAAACTTGTAGTTTTGGTTTTTCAACCGATCATTCAACAGCAGCTCCAACTTCTATATCAAGATCTTGGCAGCGGACTACATTTTCTTCATGTTTCTCTCCCTCTTCTCCTCTTTTGTTGCCTAATTCAATTCCAAGTGGAAACACATTAAATACCCTTACAAATAAGGTCCAAATTGTGCCCAATATTATCACTAAATAGTCAAAACATATAAACAACAATAATAACATCAGAAGAACATAAATCTAAGTCCTAAACACAACATTTCTATCCTTGACATTCAAAATCACTCAGTTAACAACTAAAAAAACATATGCTAATGCACACCTATCAATACTTCCTATTAATAGGGAGACATGATGATCTAATATAAAATTTACATTATATATGAGAAAAAATTTACACATAAATTGGAGGGATCTTTCTTACCAAAATTTTATACAAGCCTCTATGGATGGTTTTATTGAAGTTTAGATTAGTGATGCAAATATACCTCCTGAAGTAAAACAAGTTTTGGTTCTGATTCCTATTTTTTCTCTTGCACTATCCTTTATTTTGTTGTAACATTTTTTTTGTATGACTTTTTTGGCATCTAAATGTTTTCTTGATCTAGTTTTCCTCCTAAATTGTAAAAATTTAAATGATCTTATTATATTGTTTTCCAAACCAATGGCACAACCTATTCTTATGATAGCTAAATCAATATAACAATGCCTTGATTATATAGTAAATGCCAGTGGTTTATCAAATTTTTAGAGTTTGTCTTATTTTAAAAGACATGCATTACTTCCTCCAAAATGTCAATTTCCTATTATTTCATCCTCATATATTGTTTATGCTCCTAATACAAGATGTTTTAATACATATCATATTAGTTCTTTATACAAACTATTTTATGACTATGTACAAGATGTACGATTATGATGTAAATGTTAGTATATAATTTGTTATAGAATGAAATAGCAAATTGTAGAAAATGTAAGATGTCATAATATATAATATTCTATGTCATAGGACATTATATGTTCTAACTTTACACAAATAATATGATGAAAATGTAAAATCTATATAATTGGTATATGTAGAGCAAAATATGACTTAAAACATAATTAATAAATACAAATTACAAAACTAACAATGTATTAATAGATGACATGTTAAAAATTTGTACAGAGTATAGCATGACCATGTATAACAACTACAACAATTGTGTATAAGGTAAAACACAATTAAATCAAGTACTAATACGATAATATAAAAAAATATCATGCCTTAATACATAAGATGCTATTTTTCCATAAATTGAGATACTTTAGATGTTATCTATGTATAACATATGGAATTTAGAATCTACATTAATTGCAAGTCAAAGTGTTTCTGTGCCATGCATATTTTAGCCTCTCTTTCCCTTTATGTATGCTTTTCTATTCCTTTATTCTAAGTGAATTTTTAGCATAAATTTTTATACCTCTTTTTGCATTAGACATCCTTGTGTTTTTTTCCTTTGAAATTTTATTGGTCTCGTGCCATCCATATCTAGCACTTTATGCAAATCCTACTATGACCATATACAATCTATAGTACTCTTATATGTAGGGTACATTACCACTTGGTACACAAATACGTATTACATTGTATATTGAACATCACACCTTAATACATAATATACTAATACTTTATACAAACTATGTTACTAATGTACTACTATTATATACATGATAAGTTACCACTTAATACACAATTAAAGATCATGTTATACAAAGCATATAATATCTTAACCATTAATATAACACTATTTTATACTAATCATATTTCCTATGTATAATCAATAAAATCTTTATATATAAGGCATACCTTCATGTGATACACAATTAAATATATGCTCTAAAAAACATACTAAATCTTAATGCATAATATATCATTATTTTATATAAACTATATCGTGATTATTTATATATTAACACTTCATACAAAACATACACACCTTAGTAGATAACATATCAACCCTTATATATAAATTGTATCACGACCATGTGATGGTAGTTATACATTTTCATCATATAGAGTGTTGTATGTTATCTACTATAACATTATATGTTTTATATTGTGTGGTCCATAATTACATTTATAAGTAGTGGACTATCCTACATACACCAGATATATCGATTGTAAATTGTCATAGTATGGTTTTTGTGCAGTTCTAGTATATTATGTGATATGGCAGTTTACATTTTATACAATTTGTTATTTCATTATATAATAATTTATACTATGTCCATACTAGTGGTACATAATGGTGGTACATCTTGTACATATCCTTAAAATAGTTTGTATAAAGAACTAATTTGTACAATGTAATATTTAATTGTGTATCAAATGGTGGCATGTTTGCATGTTTTGGTGGTATAATTTGTACATGGTCATGATACAATTTGAATAAAATTTTACTATATTATATACTAAGACATGATATATTTTATATAATAAGGTATTTAATTATTAAAATGGTAGAATATCATGTTTATTGTGGTGGTACAGATTGAACATGGTCGTGCCACTCATCAACCACATCCTATGAATGAGATTGATTGTCTCAATGATTACCAAAATGTGTTTTGAGTATCTAATAGAAATTCATTATAGTGGATCTAGAAAATTTTAATATTGATATTTGGCTTTCTTTTCTTTATTTTTATCGATAATGGAAATGGAGGTTAGTAAATTCTTTTCTAGTTATTTATCTAATTCTTGAATAATTGACTCAAAAACTTTTAACATGTTTCACCCTTATTGGATGGTTCTGCTAGGCAATAGCTATGGAACACCATAAGAGTAATCAAGCAATAAATAAGCATATATTTTCATTTCCATTTCATGGAGTCTCTATAGTGCAATATCTCTAAACGTCGAGAACCTTTTCAATTTTAAATTTAATAAATTACATTATATGGAAAATTTTATGAATGGAGGAATTCCTATTGAAAAATGTTTTTAGACATTCATATTCTCTGTCATCTGTTATGTAGTTTCATGCAATCAAAACAAGGTAAAAAATTCAAGTTTTATGTCTTACCTTCATCTATGTTTCTTGTTCTCATCTAGTTATGAGTTATTACTCAAAAATCTTATTTTCCTTTTCCTTATATTATGTCTTATTAGTATATGCTTCTAAACATTTAGATTACTCAATCCATGGACATGGGCTGAAACAAAAGGATCACCAACAAAAATAAGTTATACAAGAAGTTTTTATCAAATTACTTGGACCAAGTGGTACCCCAAGATATTCTCTTTTACCATATTAGATATAAATTAAAGTCAATTGAGAGAAATTTTAGTAAATAAAGCAAGAAAAGAATCAATTTTTATAAAATTTATAGTCCTTGTGCAACAATCATATGTATAAGAATCATCTAAAACTTTTAGCCTTGGATAATAGTAAAAGTTAGGAACCATAAAGATAGTAAGGTTCAAGGATGTATACTTCTTAAGTTGTGTAGTCAAATTAGGAGAAGATGTTGTAACTACAACCATAATTAACACAATTGACAATTCACTTTTCTTAATAAGGGATATATAGCTTACTTATCATATCTTGCTTTGAGTTGAGTTCAAAGCTGAAAGCTAAACATATTTAATATTGCATTAACAAAGTATGCCTTTGGTTGAGGTCTCTTAATCTACAAGATGTTGAAGCCAAAAATTCAATCCTAAGCCTATTAATGTTTGAAATTTTGATTTAAAAAATGAATGCCTTTAGGAAATTTGAAATTTAAAACTATTCATTTACTCCTTTTTTTTTTCTTTTGGTGGGTAAAGGGAAAAAGTTCTCTCTTTTAATATATGAATAATACACACTAATATTTCTAAGAAATTGTCAAAAGAAAAATGCATGCATCAATCACCTTAAGTGTTGGAGCCAACAGACCATTCTCAATAATAAATGTTTTCTACACCATTGTTATAGCTTTTGCAAATTTAAAACCTCTTGACCATATGGATAATCAATAGTAAATTAGTGAACTGCATACACTATCAATTTACTAGTATCGTCCCAAAAGCTTAAGAAGATTAATGAGACCCAAAGATGGATCAGATATTATTTTAATATAGACACTGAAGAGTTTCATGACATTATTAGTACTAAAGTTACTTGTGCTTCCCTCTCTGCTGCATCCATATTAGAAAGAACTGCTAATCTATCAACTTAATCTACAACATAAGTAGTGATAGGTTCTAGACATTAAAAAATGTTTAACTAAACAAATTACAAGAGCTTCAAAAAATTATGACATGAGATGGAAATCAAAAAATCAAAGAGGAATAAAAAAGAGCAAATAACTCTAAAAAACTTCACTAGCCATTATTACACATATAGGTCATGCCCACACAAATACTAATTGAAATTCAATCAACTATCTTTTGAACTAATTGAGAGCATCTAATTTTACATTGTTATGGTCTAACTATACTATAATTTCTCAACTAATCTAATCCTATACCAACCAAAGGCAAATACACCTTGTCAATAAGTAGTATAAAATGGTTAAGTATCGAGTATCATCTTTATAGGAATCTAAGCATTATACTAAATGAATTAGTGGTTAATTATCTAGATAACTCTAAATTAATTGATTAATAAAAATAAAAACTAAAATAAAAAGAAACAATGTTCAATCTAAACATGACCTAATTAATTAAAAGTATAACTAATGATAATCTAATTAAGGTTTTAGAATTCAATATGCAACTAAATAAAAAAACAAAGCATTGAATAGATTTAGGGCATTTATCATTGAATAGATTTAGGGCATTTCCCTTCTAAATTTAATTTAGCTATTTGGTCCACAAAAAATTAAGACAAAAAGTATTAATTTCAAAAAGTTCAAATCTAAGTTCATTAGCTCTAAGAACCTCACAAAAGCCCTAAGAGCTTAGTCCACATCTAATTTCAATTGTGTTATCTCATTAATCTTTCAATAATTAAAAGCTAAGGATCATAGGTCCCTTAATTATCTAAGAATACCACTAAGATGGCCAATCCAAGTAAGATTAGATTAATAACATTAATTAGATAAAATCTCCCAAACATGCATAACTCATTTACTCCTAACCCTAATTATAAAAAATTAAGTACAAACCATTCAAAAATGAAAACAAGAATATAGCAAAAAAAAAATGCATATCCATTGATGAAGAATAAGATTCAATACAAAATAAGAAAGAAAGATGAAGGAATCCAATTGAAATTGCTCTTTTCCAGTGAAATCCCATTCTTCAAACCACCTTAAATGCTCTTAAGGACTACAATCCACTAAGCCAATTTAAAGAAAGAATAAAAACAATAAAAACCTAATCTAAACCCTAACTACAATAAGAACTAAAATTTTCTCTCCTCTTTAATCTTGTAAGAAAATCGTCTTATGCCATTTTTAATGATTTTTTATATGTCTTTGGCCGTTGGAAGATGTCCATGAGTGATTTGTTTACTTTATACTTTAAAAACAACAAAAATGAATCATAGTAGTTAGTAAAATAGTGGTTTGGTCTGGTACTAAATGGCACCCTTTAAAGGTTCCATTTATCTCCAATTGTTAGGCTTTAATGGCAATTAACAAAATAATCAATAACACCATTATACTTTAATAGAAACTGTCATTGATCTCTCAAAATTACATCCTTTTGCTCCATTTTGTTCCATTTTCAATCCATAAGCTCCAAAACCATTATAAACCTAGAATATAATTAGAAAAACCATAAATAATAGGAATATATGCTTTTGATAGGTAAAAATGGCACAAATTATGCTTTAAATCTAGTGAGTTCGTCGTACGCTATCAAATAATAAAATACCTAACTAAACTTAACTACAGCTAAGGAAAGTCATGGTCGATCCCACAAGGACCTGGAGTGCACTAAAGCTGTTCTTATTGTTCGCTAAAGGAAAAAGGAAAAAGAAATGATAACCCCTGGATGTGAAGAACTTTAAACTAAACACTAAAGATAGCTAACGAAAACAAGATAAAAAGACAAGAAACAACTAATACTGACTAAAAGTTGGGTTGAAGATATCTTCCAGATATATGAATTACAATCGATCATCGAATATATGTAAATTGTGTTATTCCTAAGATGTTAGACTATATACATAAGCAAGCTCTTACATCCTCTGTTCCTCTTAATTGAAATAGGTCTTATACGATAGAAAACTTAATTCGAATCACACGATAACCTAGAAAACTTAATTAAGGAAGAAAAATCGGTACCTTTGTACTTTGATGTTATTAGTACAACATTTTTTACTCTAGGAAAAAGATAGGATATGAAGATATAGCTGCAATGTAAGTGATACAGTCTTAAGGAGATGAAGGGAGGCAAAAAGTGGTAGGTGTTTTAGTTCATGCATTCTTAGTGAACCATCTAGTATTCAAAAAAAGCAATTGAAGGTATGGTTTCAAGAAGAGAATAATCATTCTCTAGCACTATGGTCCAGCTAAAAGACCTTAAATAAGCTGATATTAAGAGGCAATCTAACATTTATCCTAATTATTTTGATTGTTTTGATTCTTTGAGCATGTTGAATGTAAGGGTACATTTTGGAATGTTTTGTTTATTTGCATTTTCATATGAGTATGTCTTTTATTTATTTGGATTTCTTGTGAATTTTGGTTACTAAATGTTTTCTACTTATGAATGAATTTTTTGCATCAATTAAAAGGTGTTGCATAAAATTATTAAGTTATGTACTCAATCTATACATTGAAAATTTGAAAATTAAGGATTTCATGATGACATAGAGTTTCAAAATGAATACAATGTTCTTGGTCATATACTTGAGGTCTTTCATCAATCTTCGTGTCAAGTATTAAATTATAATGATTTAATGTGTGGATGTTTTCCATGCTTAACATATCTCAACTTCCCCAAACTTAAATTTGAATAGCTATGTGAGATTGGTGCATTGTTCTTACCATGTTTAAGAATTTTGATGCACTAATGAGTTAACTGCAAATTCTTGATGCCTTCTATTCATAAGAATCACTTTGGAGGCTAAACACTTTATGGAGATTGTAAGCCCTATAGTACCTAAAGGGTGGTGAATTGGGTGTTTAAAAAAATTCTTTACTAATTAAAACTGGCAAACTAAACCAACTGGAATCTAAATGCAATCACTAAACCAAAGTACAACCTAAGATGATATGGAAATTCAAATACCGAAATGAATGTAATAAATTAAAATTCAAGCCACACTACCAACAATAAATAAAGGAGATAAGGGAAAAGAGAGACACAAGGAAATTATAGAAGTTTGCTACCCAAAATATAGGTTATGTCTTCTTTCCAACTACCTGTTGGATGATTTTCACTAATCAAACAAATCAAGTACAATCTTCTTATAAGGTGAAGAGTGACCTTTATAATCTTACTTTCCAATGGTGAAGAGTAACCCTATACAAAATTCAATCTTCTTGATGAAGATGAAGAGTAACCTATGACAACTCTTTGCAAGGAAAATAGAAGCCTCCACAACTCATAATTATCCAAATAGTTCAATATCCCAAACCAAATAAACCTTAAAAGGTGTTTCATTCAATGCACAATTAAACTAAAGGCTCTTGCTTTCAATAACTAATATAAATGAATAAAGGCAATCTTGAAGGCTTAAAAAAACTTAGTATGATAGGAATTATACACCAAAATGTGAATATATGCTTGCAAAAGGATTGAAATATGACAAACATAAAATCTAGATAGTTTAGAGCACTTTATGAATATTCAGCTTAAAATACAAATATAAACGCTTAAAAATCAAACTAAAAATCCAGAACATTCTTGAAACCTTATATAAACTAACCACAATAAATTTATGCACCCATAAACTGATTTAAATGATGCAATTCATTATTTACTAAAGAACAACTAAAACATGATAGATTTGATATATGCACAAAACAATGCATGAAAATGATGAGATAATAACCAAAAAAATTCTAAACTATGATTAATCTAACTCTTACTCACTTAAACAAACATTAAAAAAATTAATATCAAATACTAAGTAAAAGATTCAAAAGATTGAAATCAAGATCAATCTTAACCCAGAAAAAAATAAGCTTTCTTGATATATTTGAATGTTCAAGATCAAAGATACCTGAAATAAGCTTTTAAAAATCGAGACCAAGGTTAAACACAATCTAGAGGACTTCATAAGTAAAATACATCAATTGCACGATTTTAGAAGCAATATTAGTCAGTTAAAATTGAGATTAAAGCGAGAATAGTGTAAACAGAGATAGTTTTGATATATGTATGTGCTCTAGCTTTAATCTGAAAAGATGGATCAAACAAACTCTTAAACACTCAATCAAGATGAAAACAAAAATTTTGCACACCCAAAATTCAAAAAAATGATAAATAGATGGATTGAAAATGATAGTAGGAAAAACTTGACAACTTTATCTTTTTTAGAGTTTTTAGCTTTTTATATGTTTTTAAAGAATCTAGAGAGTGTTAAATTGTTTATACAAGGTATTTATAGTGTTTTAAGGCTTAAGGAAGGTTTTAGAGTGAAAAATAGACGTTAAAACTAAGAATAGAAATAAAGGGCTGAAGGTAAAAACTAGCCATTAGAGACACGAGCTAATACGGTGATCTTTGGGGATAAAAACAATGTCCTCCATCCCGTCATATTGGTCTCTGGAAATAGATCTAATACAGGGGTCTGGATATCCTGCCATATTGACTTTTAGCCCATTATATTGCCTCCAAAAAAACATAAAATAAGTTGCAAAAAAGCTCCAATCCTATCCTAATAATAATATAACATGAATTAGACTTCAAACAAACTTTAAATCATATATTAAGACTATATAAATGATCAAGGCACATCAAACAATTCCAAATCATGAATTGGCCTTTAAATTGAGAAAATATGCCACTTTAACATTCCAAATGTAATAAATGATTAAAACTGAGACCTTAGATCAATTAAACATTAAGTAAAACTTACAAACATATTTAAAACAACCTTTATAAGGTCTTGAAGCTCCCAAATCCTTTAATCTTCTATTATCTTCAAATTTGTCCTTTAAACTCCAAGCTTTCCATATTGAATTCACTTTGAAATATACCTATCTTTGAATTGTACATCATAAACTTAAATCATTAGTAATCAAATAGGTTTTGTTATCATCAAAACCAAGATTGAATCTCCCTTGGTTCAACACATCTCATCCGTTTTGACCATTCTATCCATTATCACCACTTTCATGTTCTCTACCTCCATTTTTCCATTTTGAAAGGCGTTAAATTACAAATTTTTTAAAAAAAATTTAAAATTTAATGAATTTTCTTATAATGGGTATTTTTAAAAAAGACTCTTTTTTCTTCTTCTTCTTATTCTTCACTAATTGAAAATTTTTCATTCCTTAGTAAAAGATTTGAGTACATACAACAACCAAGGCTTAAAAACTAGACACCTAGTCAACGTAAACCAATATAGAGATCTTGTGGAATATCTAATAACATCAATGAAAATCACCTTAAGATGAAAACACTTCATATTATGATAGGAACGTCTAAGAATATATTAAAATTAGATCTATCTAATAACATATTATTACATGAAATATCAAGTTCACTTGAAGCAAATCCTGTAGAAGAATGATTCAAATTTACAACTATCTTTAGTCTTGGCCTTTTATTAGCTCTTTTTAGTTCCCAAAATTTCTATTTTTTATTTTTATTTTTATAAAATCATGCCAATAATCTCTTTTTTTATTCATGTAAGTTCGTTATATAAAGCCTATTTAAAAGCTTCTTTGTATGTAAATTTTAAGTTAATAAAAAATGCAATTAGCTATTGCTCCATCCATCTCTAATTTTCTCCAATAATCGATATTATAGCTTTTATAAATCCTAAAAGACTTGTGAATGATCATGAGAGAATGATAGTAAGGCTTCCTCTCCAAAGACTTGCAAAAATCAAGCTTGTAACCATCATCATGACTATTAACAATACATTAGCTCTCTCATCCCAAATTTTCAATGGTAAAAACTATTCAATTTGGGTTGTTAAGATGAAAGATCACATGAGAAGTCTTTATTTGTGGCAATAGGATGAAAAAGAAAGGAAAATACCGCCTTTGGAAGACAATTCAACACTCAATCAAATCAAGGCTCATAAAGAAGAAGAAGCTAAAGGTCCAACAGCATTATCTTTAATTCATATTACTATCTTAGAATTGATTATAATAAAAATTATGCCTTATTATAGTTAAGGAAGGTTGGGATATGCAGAAGGAAACCTATCACGACAATCGTAAAACAAGGTCGATGCAAGTGTTAAATCTCAGAAGAGATTTTGAGATTCTAAGCATGAAAGAAAAGGAGACCATAAAACAGTATTCTAGAAAGCTATTGATAGTGGTAAATAAGATCAAGTTAATGGGAGAAGAGCTACCTAATAGTTGAACCATAGAGTTGTAATTCTTCCTAAAATATTTTAGCAAAAATTTTATCTCTATAGATTCAAGAGACATCAATCAATTAGAATTAATTTATGCTTTGGAAGCTTTAGAGCATAGAAAAACTATGAGGAAATAAGGAATAAAACAAATGGTTAAGGGAGCTTATTTAGCCAAGATTTCATCTTCAATGGGAAAAAGAAAAATTCCTCAATATGACTATTATAAGAAGTCTATCATAAAAAGAAAAATTGTTAACATAAGGGAAAATGATAATGTTTTAAGTGTGGAAATCTGTAAAAAGATTACAAACTTAAAATATAAAAAATATGCAAATGTGATGAAGGTGACTAAAAAGAAACTCTCCTTTGCATTATTTAGTAAGAAGTACACAAAAAAGAAAAAAAATTCATATAAGTGTTTTAATGATTGGAAGTTGGTGAGAAACGTATTAATAAATATTAATTATGATGAAAAGTGCATCATAAAGTGAAGAGAAGTTCTTCACAAATTTGAAAAAAATGTGAAGAGATTTATTTTATGATATTTTAAAGTTTTTTTTGGCAACTTTAAATCAAAGGGGAGTACTAGAGAATGATTCAAATGTATAGCTGTCTTTCTATTTAATCTTTTGTTAGCTGTTTTTAATTCCTAACCCTTAAATTTACATTTTTCTGTTTTGATTTTGTAGACAATAATACCAGTAATATCTCTTTTTAATTGTGTAAGTTATATTAAGCCTATTTTAAAGACTTGTTGTATGTTAGTTTTAAGTTTAAAAAAATACAATCAATTATTTTTCCATCCCCCTTCAAATTTCTCCGACCAATCCAAGATGTCACCAATAAAAAGCCATTGTAAAATCCAGAATATCAAATGAGACTAATATTAACACTATAACAAAGGTATCATTGTTAGCAAGAAGGAGAAGGATGGGGTGGGACACACGAGCCTATCACTTAGTAAGTTCAGGTGTCTTTGGATGTATCAAATAAAGGATTTTCTGGGGAGAATTTTGGAGAAAGAAGAAGATATTCTAAGTTTTCTAGTCAGTAGTTTTTAGTTGGAGAAATTTGAGAGCCTACAAGTTTGGTTCCAAGGTCTCTTCCTTTAACCCTAAGAGTTCAGAAAAGCTTCTAAAACAATAGTGTTAGTAAGTCAAATAAATGTGGCTTATAGTTAGTCAAATATAGGTGGCTCATTCCATAAATCCCATATTGGAAAT
>JAOXYD010224759.1:0-18597 GCA_028565735.1 Pinacopodium congolense
TTCTAATAATATTTTTCAGATCAATAAAATTCATAATAATTACCTTTTGAATGCAATATTTTTAGTAAAATGTTTTACGTATACAACATTTTATAATTAAAAACTCTTCTATTTAAAATTAAATTACAATTTTTATTGATATTTGTAAATTTAGTGTGTCTTTACTCTCTATGCATCATTTTCAATAATTTTCATTACCAAAATAAAAACCAACTTATCAATCATCACTCAAAATTTAAAACCTTTAAACAAGACACAAGTGAAACAAACTCTATCAATCAAACTATGGAATGATATTCCAAGCATTTTAAACATGTCATATTAGAAAAGTTGCCTCTTCAAACTTGATGTGTGTACCATATAACCTTTGACTGGGGAGGTTTTACATAGTTTCCAGTACTTAACCCTACCATGATAATTTTCGTTAGATGCTTAATTTGGACACCTGCATGTTTCCTTTTTTCAAAGGGCGTACCCTTATCTCCATTAGGAACCAAAAAGCCCTGCCTAATCCCTTTTTTTCTAGAGCATATTTGTCAAATCAATATGCTTTCCAGCTTTGACGAACAAGAAGTGAAAACAATCGTACATTTTCTGGGAAAAGTAAGGTGTTCCTTCACTTAACCGGCATTATTAGAGTTATGATATAAAAAATTATATAAATATAATTAACCTAAAATGAAATTATATTCGTTTAATAACTGTGATTACTAAAAACTACTAAAAATTATATTAGTATAATTTATTTAAAATGAAATTATATTCATTTAATAACAATGATTACTAAAAACTACTAAGTATTAGTCGTACAATAAGTTTCATATTTCATCGAGCACAAGGAGTTAATTAGCTACGACACCGGTTGAATTTCCTCGAAGGTGTCCTAAAGTTCTTCCGTCAAATTTGTAATATAAAATCATCTCCAAATATTTCATGCGTCAAAGATTTCAAGATTTATAATGAAAAAAAAAAAGGTAAACAACTGTATTGTTCTCGTGTCTGAAAAAAACTACGAACTCTTCTTAACTATAGTAATGCTACTATCTTCTGTGCCAACATTTCCAAGAACTTGCATAACAACAATTCCTAAAAGAAGGAAAGGTGTTCGAGTGACGATGAAAGTTCGTAGAAGCCATTAATTCTCTTTGATTGGAGTAAATATTTTATAATTACCAAGTAATAATTTATAATTAGATAATAAAATTTTATTACATTAGTATTCATAAATTTAATATATGCCATCACAAAAAATAGTATAAAAATATACAAAAATTAATAAAAATTCAAACTAAAAATTAAAATCAATAACAATACTAAATATCTTCTTCATGTTTATTAGTAATATAAAAAAAAGTCCATCGACCATTATTCTAATTAAGAACTTTTAAATTAATAAACTGCTATATCAATCAAATCAGTAGAATATAATCCAATCATTTTAAACATATAATATTCGAAAACTTTCCTCTTCAAACCATAATTTCAAATACTGTTTCGTTTGGATCGGTACTAGTTGAAATATATTGTTTTGGACCGAAATCAGAATAGAACAGTTAAATATCGTTTCAAATGCAAATATCAGTAGTTTCGGCCGATACTGAAAAAATAAATTAAAAAAATTATATTTTAATTTTTATAAAATTTAAAATTAAGTTAAAAACAATACAATATAATATATTTATAGATTATTTTATAAATTTTAAAAATTAATTTATAATTTTAAATAATTATCCAAGACGGTATTGACCAATACTGATACCATACCATTTTTTAAATAAATTCAGTACTAATACTAATACGATGTTTAATACACTCCTTCAAACTGATGTCGAGTGACGAAAGTTCGTAGAAGCCATTAGCTGTCCCCCTTCTTCCCCCTTATAAATGGAGCTTCTTTCTTACAAGAACCATGAAACACTGAAATCAATCTTACTTCTATAACTCTATTTTTCTTCCCAACAGAAAATGCTTCAAAACCAAAGATATCTGACTGTGCTCCTTATAGTACTCTTGATTGCAGGCAGTGGGTCAGCGGAGGCAAGAGCAATGGCTGCTCCCAAAAAGATTGATAGTCGTTTGCTTCTGCGAGAACTTGGGTATACCAAATCAAGGCTAGTTTATTTTCGGAGACGCAGGAGCCCTCCACCTCCTGCTTTTAGAGCACCATCAGCACCAAGCTCTAGGAGGCCATAAGTTGGGCTTGTATGCTGTTTCTTTTATGTCGGTCTTCCTTTATCAAATAAGTTTACAGATATATGTAACTAAGTATGCTCGTCTTTCTTTGTGTTGGATGCGTGATACATTCGGTAGATGAGTTTTCTATATTATTTATTGATCAACTGTTCCTCCAATGACATTTCTTCTTGACGTAATATATATATATATATATATATATATATTGTTTGTATGTTAAGTGGAAATATTGCTGAATATTATATTTTTGTATATTGTAATTAAAAATAGTTACAAACACCTTCTATATATTCTTGCATCTACCAAAATTCCAACCCTAGTAAATGGTAAGGTGCCAGTACCTAAACTTTTCAATAGTAATTAGAAATGGTAATAGGGCGAATTATATAATTTGGAGTAGATTTGGAACGCGATCGAGCACGAGAGTTTGAGGTTAAAATTTTTAAAATTTTTATGAGTAAAAAGGAGGTTAGAATTTCAAATCTGGACCAAGTTGGACCAAAATAGGTTAGAACCCCTTGTAAAATTGACGTGACAAATTAATTTTGATTTAGATCTATTCGAAATTAATAGTTTAAACATAATTTAATGAGATGCTAATTCAATAATGCATTACATGCTTATACTTCTTTCAATCAAGTGGTATTTTCATAAATTCAATTCATTTTGCATCAGCGAAATAAATGAAGCCGTTCTCAGAGGGGGTTTTTCCTTTCCTTACCACAAATTACCTCTTTCGCATAAACTTTGCTATTGGAGATACGTAGATTTTATCTTTATTTGTGCTAACTCAATATACAAAAACATTCATATATATATATATATATATATAGCTTAGAGGGCACTCGAAGCACCGAATGAAAGGAGATTGTTGCTATATGAACAATATGTTTAGCCTCAAAATAAAAAGGGTCTCTCTTTTTACCTCAAGAAAACCTGAACAATTCCAAATTGATAGCTAATGCTTTGACAAAGTGTCCTTCAAGGTGTGACATGATAAGGCAAACGTCAAGTCAATGAGAAAAAAAAAATCAAGGCAAGTTGATATCAAGTATTTATGACTTAAAAATGAATTCACGCACAAAACATTGACTTCAATTCAAATAAAATTTCAATATTTTAATATTTGTAAATTAATTCTTATCATTATTATTTCTAAAATTAATTCTTATATAGTAACCGCATGAGAGTAATTATGTGATAATGATAAATATTTATTTATATTGAAAAAATAACTTTAAAATTTTATTATTAATCTATTTAAATAAAGACTATTTGAATAAATATTAATAATATAAATTAATTTATAAATTTACAATTATTATAAATTTGTTCAAGTTTTCGTAAAGATTCAAATCCATTGAATAAAAGGGCATTTCTATTTTCCAAAAATCTCCTAAAAGACTAGTGCCTTTAAAGTTTAGAGATGAAAGTTCTCAACTTTTTTAATCTATCACGAATTGGTGCGCATATTATATGATCTTGTTTCATTTAATGAAGGATGGTAAGTCTATATTTTAATGAACTACATAGTTATACAAATTAAGGAAATCTATATAATACTTTTCTGTATAAAAATTTCTAATGACTTGTTTGGTCTTCCACTACTTAATCTTTGACATGAAAGTTCTTAAGTCGAAATATAAATATATTCATATTAAGAAAGTTCCTAGAAGCCCGCAGCCCTTCCCTCTTCCCAAACATAATCTATATTCTTGCATTGACCCAAATTTCAACCCTAGTAAATGGTAAGGTGCTAGTACCTAAACTCTTTGATAGTAATCAGGAATGATAGAAGGTCGGAGTGCATAAGTTTGAGGCTAACATGGAACTCAATCAAGTTCGAGAGTTTAAGGTTAAAATTTTGACGAGTGAAAAAGTTAAAATTTCAAATTCGAGTGTGGTTGGACCAAGTTAGGTTAGAATCCGTCCTGACATTTACATGACAAATTATTCTTGGTTTAGATTGATTTGAAATTAATAGATTAAATATGATTTAATGAAATACAAATTTGAGTGTTCAATTTGGAACAAAATTTTTTTCTATAAAAAAAATATTGGATCAAACTTGGACTCAAACTCAAATTCAAATTTGAATTAAAAAATATAACATTTTTTTGCAACTAAATTAAGATTATGAGGTGAAATTAAATTTGATTAAGACCAAGTTCAAAAAGTTTTTGAACTCAATTCATGTTTCCTTACAACTTTTCTTTATCGAGTGATGTTTTCATAAATTTAGTTTATTTTGCATCAACCGAAATAAATTAAGCCCCTTTCAGAAGGGTTTTTTCTTTCCTTACCACTAATTACCCCCTTTGCATAAACCTTGCTCTTAGAGATATGCAAATTTCATCTTTATCTATATGCAAACTCAAATGTAGTACATAGCATATAAGCAATGAGGATATGTTACAAGAAGCTTCACCTATATCAACTTTAAATGTGGTACATGGCCTAGATCATTTGGAAGTCGCGTTCTTATAAGTAAGGGCTACTAATATAAAAGAAAATTTAGAAGATTATATAAACTATCTAGTCTTAGGGGTAACCTCTAATTCTAAACTAGGAGGGGATTTATCGGATTTTTCTAAATCTCAACTGGTAAACACAGAGATTGAGACTGCAACAGACAGGAAAGGAGACGAAGCAAACTCTCCTAATTCACCAGTGAATAGTGCCAGTTTAGAAGAGACTAGAGAGGAGGTAGGTAAAAATAACAAAAGAAAGAACTCTACTGAGAGGAGCAAAGCCAAAGGTTTATAAACCACTTCCTTACCAATTTCAATAGTAGTAAGGAATGCTAATGGCATTACTTGTCCTAATAAACAAAAGGATTAGACTAATTGCCTGTTTGGATGGGTTTATACTAGTAAAGCTTTTATTAGTAGAGCTTTTTCTGTAGATATTTTCTGAGAAGAGCTTTTTTAAGAAGACAATTGACTGTTTGACTATCATTTAAAAAAGAGTTTTTTTGAAAGAGTTTCATAGAGTAGATTGTTTGGTAACTTAAAAATAAAAAGCACTTTTGATTTTAATTATATTTTATTTTGTAATAAAAATTATTTATGAATATAAAAATTATTTAAAGTATTTTAAATAATATGAAAAGTACAATATATTAATTATTATATAATTTTAAACCATATGAAATATAAATGAAAATACATCTAATCAAATCTTTTATATGGATTATAACATAAGTAAAATTAATATAAAAATAAGTATTAAAACATATAAAAATAGTCAAATAATATTATATAAATATAAATTCCAAAATAAATATTCAAGTTGAGTAAATAGTTAAATACATAATAAATTATGCATTTTATTGTAATGCAAAAAGATTTATAATATGTTCTCATGCGTCATTATATTAAATTCATAATTTATTATGGGGGATATATGAATATGTGGGTATTATGGGCATTATGTTAAAAATATAAGGGTAAAAGGGATTAAAAAATATATTCATTAATTGATTTGAAACGTCTACTTGAAAAAGTTATTTCAGAGACTTTTTTAAGAAGTTACAAATTTGGGTTTTTTAAAAAGCTATATTTTGGCTACCAAAAAAGTCATATCTATTAAAGAAGTATTTTTTAATTCTATAGCCAACCATTCATTTTAAAAAAAGGCTTTTGTGGTGGAGAAAAGATCTTATTGACCTCCCAAAAACCCATCCAAACATGCACTACATCAGCTTCAACCATGGAATCACATTCTTATGTCACCTCTCATTTGTTGTCACCTCCCCCTCGTCTCTACATATTACTCATTCTCTATCACCATCCAATCTAGAGTCCACTCCATAATTGTCAATGACCCTTCCACTATCAGCTACCCTTGAACCTACCATTGTGACCCAAGCTATCAAAGATCTCCTTTGGCAAAGGCAATGGACACTGAATTCAATGTTGTATTATAAAATAATATTTGGGAGTTAGTTCCAAATTTATCTCATGTACCAACTTTTGCATCAAATGTAAACTCGATGATTCTATAGATAAGTACAAAGCTCATCTTATGGCAAAGAGTATTTACAAGAATTATGTTGTGATTATTATGAGACTTTTATTTGTATCACTAAACTTTAAGAATATGGATTGCTTTATATTTTGCATATCGCAACACTAGCCGTTACGTAATTAGATGTTAATAATGCATGAAGATGTCTATATGATAAAATCCATAACTATCTTCATCTTTAGTCCCCGTGTCACATTTGCAAACTTTTAAAGGCGCTATATGGTCTCAAATAGGCTCCTAAGGCCTGGTACATTAAATTGCAAATATTTTTGCTTGCTTCTAATTTTCACAAATCATTTGCAAATTATTCTTTTTTTATTTATACTAAAACTGGAATCATTGCTTATTTTTTGCTTTATGTCGGTGATATTGTCCCCACAGATGACAATTTAGAGTTCTTGGATAACTTTATTTACAAGCTAGCCCATCGATTTTCAATCAAGGATTTAGGTTATTTTCATAAATTTTTAGGTGTTTAGGTTATTTCTACTCCCTTGAGTATGGGTTTAACGCAGCTGGTGCCAAGGAAGTGGCTACACCTTTAAGTTCCTTCGGGACTTATAATGTTGTTAATGATTCTCTAAAAAATTGATGATACATCTTATTGTAGCCTTGTTGGTTCCTTATAATAATCAACAATCACTTGTCTGAATGTTTCTTTTGTTGTTAATAAATTGTCTTAGTTTATGCATGGCCTAACATAGCTGCATTTGCAAACCTTAAAGAGAGCTCTGAAGTATTTAACAGGCTCAATTCATCGTAGGATGTTCCTAAAACGAGAATGTCCTATATCTCTTACAACTTTCTCTAACTCTAAGTGATAATGGACATTCTATTACATCTTATGTATTTTATCTAGGTTCCAACATTATCTCTTGGTGGTCAACCCATCAAAAATCTATTTCCTGATCATCCACTGAAGCTGAATATAATGCACTACCAAATGTAGCGGCAAAGCTTATTTGGTTCAGAATTTATTATAGGAATTATATGTTTCCCTCAAGCATCCGCTGGCCTTATTTAGTGGCAATGTAGGAGCAATGTATTTATGTGCTAGTCCAATTTATCATTCGTGTATGAAACATTTGGCTCTTAACCATTGTTTTGTTTAATAATGAGTCTCTGATGTTTCTTTTTATGTCTTGCATATTAGCTCCAAAAATCAATTAGTAGACATGCTTAGAAAGTCTTCAGGTCGTAATCAATTTCTTCATTTTCGTTCCAAGATTGGAGTCTCTAATGGATCCTCCATCATGACAAGAATAAAAAATAAAAAATTAGATTTAAATAAATGAGATCTAATACTATTATAACATATCGTATTTTATTGTTGTAACAACTCATTATTTTATCTTGGTTTGTTGTAACAATACTCTAGTTAATCTCCTACTTTTTTATAGCTTCTCTTGTATAATGCATGCCATTTACAGTTAATAAAACAATGAGTTCAATATATATATATACTTTGCCTTTTCTTTAATATTCAGGAATTAAAATTAAATTACGAGTAACTAAGGGGCTGTTTGTTTGGATTTTTTAATATATTTTTAAGGTTTTTTATTTTTCTAAATAAAAATTGAAAAAAACAGCATAGAAACAAAAAAAAACACATTACTTCAGTATAGAAATAAAAAAATAGTATAAAAACCCAAAAAACACATAAAATCTAATATAAAAATACAAAATCTACAATAAAAATCACAACTAAAAACTGAATCAAAAGATCCATAAATTAATATATTCTTGATGTTTTAAATTTTAACAATGAAAACTAAATCAAAACTAAATAAAATAGAAATGCTTGTAGGTTTAAAAACTTGCTTTAGTCTTTCTCCCGGTTATGTGTGAGTAACAAGTTTGAGGACCTAAGTCATTTATTGCAAAAAATTTAACAAATTTAACATGGAAAAAAACGAAGCAAAATCGAGATCAATGGATACCCATAAATGTAAAAAGTTGTTTGATAATTTCTGAGTTTAAATAATGAATTAAGTTGATAAACATAAAGTCCACCCATATAGGACATCTCTTTTCAATTTGAATTGGAGGGGACATGACGTTTCAGATTTAATATAAAAATTAATGTTTAACCGATGATTTTAGTAATCATTTTGGAAAAAGGAGAAGATCTGAAGAAAAGGAATTATACTAGATCTAAAGTTCCCTAGCCTGTGGAAAAGTAAAACAATCCATAAGTGATTGTTTTTATCATTAAAAATGTATACAAATATGAATGATTAGTTAAATTCGTAATCTTTGTGATTATATGCACTTTTTTACATCAGTATTAGAACCGATGTTTATGCATCTTGAAAAATAAGGATAAAATCTATGGTTTTTTTTTCTTGAAAGTGTTCCTTATCCTTTATAATTCAATCTATATTATTCTCCAAGAAATAGATAATTATTTTATTGTTTTACTAGAATGATCCCTGCTTCATGAAAAGATTATCTTCCATTTATTTCAAATTGATAGAGCATCTATTAATTCTTGATTTATTTGCAATTAGTAGTATAAGAAGACTTAAAGATACGGGTGATAACTTTATTCCATATATTCTATATGTAGATGGTCAATACACGTGATCCCTTCTATCCATGAGATTAGAAAAATGATGACTAGTGGATAGTTAGGTAGAAAGAACATGAAAGAGTTGTAACGTTCTGTCTTTCTTTTGTTTTTCTATGGTCGTCGAGCAATAGGATGCTATTGCAGAAAACGTAGAAGCCTGTAGCCTATGAAGTGGACAGTGAATAGGAGATAGAGAAATGAAGGGTTGCTCTCTGCATTTTGTTTTTTGTTTTTCTCTTTTTTGTTCTGCATGTGCCAGCTAGAGAGTGACCAGATCTAAAGAAAAGAAACAAAGAGGGAAAACAAAACATATTTGCCGTGTGTTAGTCACTGGCAAGAAAAATTGGTTGATGATCTGGAAATGTTTCACAATGGATGAGAGGCATTGATGGCTGCTGGAGATGGAGGAGAACGAAAGGGAAAAGAAACAGGCGTTTGGAGGCATATTTGCTTGACAGAATGTGTTGCACACGCTAGCAATCTTTACCTACTTTTTAAAAAATTATAAAGATATATAGTAAAAATTAAAAAAGAAATTAAAATAATTTATTTAGCTGAATAAAAATTAAAAATTAGTTGCTAATTAGAATAAAAATTGAAAATACGTTTTCTAATTAAAGGGAATTAATTTATTTAAAAATTAGAAATAAGTTTCTAATTAAATAAAATCATAAACAAATTTTTAATTAAAAACTAATTTGTTTAATTAAATAAAATTTTTAAAATGAGTTTCTAAATTAGAAATTGGTTTTCTAATTAAATTAAACTAATTTATTTGGTTAAAACAAAATTAGAAAAAAAAATTTAATTAAAAAATCAGAAATGAGTTTTCTAATTGAAATAAAAAAAATTATTTATTTAAATTAAAAATAAAAATAAGTTTTTATTTAAGTTAAACTAAAATTTTTAGTTGAATACTAATTTAAAAAATAAATCTCTAACTAAACAAAAAATTATTAAATTTGATTCAATCGTTAATAATTAGAAATTAATTTCTAATTAAAAATTATTAAATTTCTTATTTTTGAAATAATAAAGATTAGAAATATGTTTATAAATAAATTAAAATTATTCGTGTATTTAATGTAACTAGAAATAAGTTCCTAATTGAATTCAAATTTATAATATAATTTGATTAATTTAATTAGAAATTTATTAATAGAATTAATTGACTTTATTGCCTATATTCTATGAGTATAAGTTCATATTTTTGTTACAAAAATAATTTTTGTTTTTGGTTATTTGCAAGTAAGTCTTTTAACTCTTAAAATTTTGTTTCCAAAAAATGTCTATAATAAGTACAATATCCAAACATCTCCGAAATGTGGCACATATGAGATGTGCTATCATAATTATTAAATATGCATTTATTATTTAAGGATGACTTTACATAACACGTTATCTTAATTAACAACGTGATACAAGAGTTGTACTTTAAAGATTGTTTGGCTTATGTGTAAGTTGAAGTAAAGTATATGGCTTGACTTTCAACATTGCTTTAACTTGAAGAATTGTTAAGGATAGTCTAGTATATGGAAACACCTAACACGAAAATGTATAATGGGTTGGTGAAGACATTTATAAAAGAAATTCAAATAAGGGAATCCATAAGGACTTTGTACCCCATAAACTTTCCAGTGAAACTAATGGGAGTTATTTTGTATTAAACTTTGTAAATTTTGTCATACCTATGAGCAACATATAGTTTGTAATGAATTATTTGTAATATGTTCAATTTATGAAAATACAAACTTGATATTTATAACATATGTTACACGTATTATATATAAAATCACGCTATAGAGTATAATAGTTGGTATTCAATTATTTTATGAAAGATGATTGAACACACATGTGATCTTTCAATTTGATAAGCAATTGCAATCCAATTATTCACTTTATGTATGATTAATATGAAATTAACTTGCATATATATTATTATTATTATTATTGTTATAGAAACTTAATATTTCAGTGATGGATAATGCTTTAAAAAAATGTTACTGAACTTAATAAAGGTGAGAAATTAAACGATGGTAATTATGAAATATAGAGTATGAAAATCCAACATGTATTAGAGGAGTAATAACCTATGAAATCATTAAACATAACTATGGATGTTCATGAGGAAGACAATAATAAAAGGGACTATGATGCATATGAGCTATAGAAAAAGAAGAATTCATTAGTTTGCATTACATTGTTAAGTAGTATAGATAATGATATCATGCGTGAGTTCAACAAGTACGAAATTTCTAAGGACATGTGGTCCGTATTAGTTGCATAATTTAGATGTGCCTCAGTGAACAAAATGACTATCACCCATTATTAAGTTAGACATATATAAAAAAAGCTCAGATCATATAATGTAAAAATATTTAAGGCAAATGTTAAATATGATAAGTGAGCTACGAGATGTTAGTCATGAGTGATCAGATAAGTAATAAGTGCAAGTTGTGATTCGCTTTTCTCAGAGTTGGTAGCATTTGAAGTTATATTTAACTCATAATAAGAGTATCAAAATGGTGGAAGATCTTGCGAGGAACCTTATATTAAAAGAAGAACATCTTGAAGCCTTAAAGATGTCTTTTAAGGTATATAAAATTGGCTCTAGCTTACATAAAGCTATGACTAAGAAGTGTAAGAATCATGATGGGCTTAAGTGGAAAAAAGAATAAGATATTCAACCACTCTCCTTAGAAAGGGGAAGCGTCCTTTCAAGAAGAAGAATATGAAACAGATCAAGTGATATAATTGTGGTAATAAGGATTCCTTTTCTTGGGATTATACCGAGCTTAAAAAAATATAACTTTATAGTACAAAAATTTGTTCAGTGAATATTTCCTATTATGTCTTTCTAATTGAATCACATCCTTTATGGATCAAAGATTCAGGTGTAACCAACTAGTTCGCGAAAGATAAAGATGCCTTCATTGAGTTTTCTAAACTCCCATATAGAACATATTGACTTTATATAAGTGATAATTTTAAAATTATTGTAAAAGTGATTGACACATGTAAATTAGACATGCATAGTGGCTGACCCTCATTGTATATGAAATATTTTATGCTTCATAAATTTGATGAAATCTTCTCTCTATATTGATATTAACTAGCCTTGAGTTTCATGTAAACTTCTACAGTGATAGGATGGATTTATACCTTAGAACCATTTATTATAGTCATGGTTTTATATTTGATGGGTTTAGTGTACTAGATGATTCAAATGAAAATAATAATATTAGTTATTTATTATCAACATCTTTTAGTAATTTAATATTAATGCAACTTTATGGCATTTTAAACTATGTCATATTAGCAAAAATTGAATAAGTTAATTGGCTAAAAAAGGCTTTTTAGGTAATCTAAGTAAGTAGATCCACCTATATGTGAAGATTATCTAACTAGTAAAATGGCAAGAAAGCCATTGAAAAGGAAACACACGCTTCATATCTATTGTAATTAGTTCATTTTGACATTTGTAATGTAAAGGCACGATATGAAGTAGTGTATTTCATTACTTTCATAGATGATTATACTTGGTATGATTACATATATTTGATTTCTAAATCAAAATCATTATATTGTTTTATAAAGTATATACATTTAGTTAAGAATTAATTAGATAGGAAGACAAAAACATTACAAATTGATTAAGGATAAGAATACTTATATGATAAATTCAAGATTCTATATGATAAAAGAGGAATGAAAAGATAATTGACTATTATTAAAACCTCACAATAAAATGGTATTACCGAAAGATAAAATATGATGCTATTAAAAATGATTAGATTTATAATAGCATAAACAAATTTACCAATCACTTTATGGGGTAATGCATTATGGATAGCCACTTATGTACTTAATCAAGTGTTTATAAAATTAGTTATAAGCATTTCACGTGAGTTATGGAGAGGTAAAAGACCTGACATGTCAAGTCTTAGATTGTAAAGGTGAGCTGCTTATATTCATGATTTCTCTTACAAATATAGGAAATTAGGACTAAAAAGGAAGATAAGTATCTTTATTAAATACTTAGATCATTGAAAAAGATATGTGTTCATAGGTGAACAAGGTAGTGAATAAGTAATTGAATTTGAGTTACAAGATGTAAAGTTTTTAGAGAATGATTTTTCAAAGTAGGATGAAGTAAGAAAAGGCCTATTTTTATATAAGACTCTTAATCGGCTTGATTTAGCTATAAGGAGTCAAGAAGGTAACTTCAATTTAGTGGTAGTGCTTTAAACATGAAAAAATTGGATCAAAATCAATTCACATTACAACCCACTAAAAGTTTACCTATTATGTCTGATTCAAGTAGGAGTAATAAGATAAATCATGAATTTGTTTTTGATGAATCTCATTTATGAAAATGTAATTTAGGAATAATTTCCCAATGTGATTTTGAGATTGAGGGCGAAATTCATATAATTATCCCACAAGAGGGAGATGAGTCAAGGAATATAAATGAAGCTCTTACTAACTGACCTTGTTAAAGGAGAATAGATAAAATTAATGAAAGAAGAAATGACTTCTTTAAACTCCAGTTAAGTATAGGACATCTTCCTAAAGGGAGAAAAGTTATTAGAATAAGTGGGTTCTCAAAATAAAATGAAAAACTGATGGTATTATTAAAAGATAAAAGGCACGCCTTGTAGTAAAGGGATATACATAACACGAGGGAATTGATTATAAGAAAATCTTTTTACCTGTTGTGAAGTTTGCTTTAATATACCTTATTATGGCTATAATAACCAACACGGATCTTAAATTATATCAAATGGATGTAAAGATTGCTTTTTTAAATGGAGAATTAGAAGGAAAGAAAGCTATATAAAATAACCTATAGGTTTTGTCAAGATAGGTTAAGAAAATAAAGTGTGATGATTATTAAAGTTAATTTATGTCCAAAATCAGTCTTTAAGACAATGGTACATTAATATTCATAATGTAGTCTTTTTGTATGATTTCCCCATGATTGATGAGAACCATTGTGTATACATTAAGAGATTTAAAGATAAATTTATGATTTTATCTTTATATAGGGATGATATATTGAATGCTTATCATGATTGTGTGTTAATTAAGCAAATCAAAGTCTAGTTATTATTTGAATTTGAAATGAAAGATATGGGCGAAGCTGCATATATTCTTAGAATTAAGATTTCAAGAGATTGTTTAAAGAGATTATTCTCATTATCTCAAGTGACATATATTTAAATAATTCTTGAACGATTCTTTATGTAAGATTATAAACTAATTGATAGTTTTATTAGTAAAGACAAAGGTCTCAGTACGAGATTTTACCTTACAACATCAGAAGAAAGGGAACAAATGAATAAAGTCCTCTAATCTAGTGTAGTTAGAAGTCTTATATACATAATTATATACATAAAATTAGATATTTGTTACGTTGTGAAGATCAATATTTTCAAAACTGGATCGGACATTAAACTGGTGAAAAGAGGAGTTTAAGGTTTAGAGCTTCAACTTGTATCAAACCGTTTTAAAGTCGATATTAAGTCTGTATAAAATAATAAAATATATAAATTAATAAAATAAATAAGAATATATAATAGAAATTAAATTTATGATTGAAATAGAAATAAAATATCAATATTTATTAATGTGTAATCAATAATAATAATTTTAACTAAAATTGAACATAATATAAGATATTAAAACAATAACTAAATTCAAGATTGAGTTTCTGAAGGAGGTTGTATCTCATATTCATCAAGAATTCCAAATTCTCTAACGATATGTAAAGAGTCATAAATTGTGCTTTCATATAAAGTATTTGCATCAACATCTTCTATTACATTTAAATAAACTATAAATTAGTAATGTATAAAATTATTTTATAAAATAAAATGTACTTTAAAAATAATATAGTAACTTATCATTAGTACGCGTGCCTAATTCATTTGTCATGACAAATGCATTTTCTTTATAAAATGCACTTTAAAGTTCATTATAATCAAGATCATAAGATGATTCTTTTTCTTTGATCCAAACATCATTATAATCAATGCAATTGATATCAATTGGATCACAAGTTCTCTTTTTATGAAGGCTCTGAATAAATAATAAACTTATAAAGTTAATGATAAAAATATAATTATTTAGAAACCAAATTTAGTCAATAAAAATACTTGTTCTTCATTTTCAGATTATAAGTAACATAAACAAGGTCATTGAGTCTTTGATACTCCAAACGATTTCGTTTTTTGGTATGAATGTATTCAGAAATACTCTAATTACATTCATAACCTGATGCAGAAGCCATTTGATTGAGTAATCTAACGGCAAGATTTTGTAAAGTCAGAGTACTTTCACCAAATAATCTCTATCACTCATCTGTATTTTAAATTAAAAGTTATAAGAAAATATTAAAATATACTATTAATAAGTAAAAATAAAATTTAAAATATGAAAATTTACCAAGTTAGATTTTTTCATCATAAGTTTCCTCTTTACAGATCGTCTGGCAAAACTTCATGAACTTTCACGATACAATTTGATTTTGATTGATGCTTTTGATTGATTTACTATAGAAAACATACCTTTGCGCTCAATCACATTAAAAACACCATTCTTTATTTGATTTATACATACGTTTTCACTAAATAAGCAATAAGGATTGAGAAAATAAGCTGCTGGATGAATCCTTTGAGTAAGATGCTTATCCCATCGATTCTGAAGAATTTTTGTATAAGGCTTGTCATTTTCTTTGAAAATATTCATAATTGTACTACGAGCCCTATAAATGTTATTATATATATATATATATATCCTAAATATGGCTTCTCATCTGAGTCAACAATCCTTAACAATTTTCTTAGTGGAGTCACAATCTTTACAACACTCAAACAAACACCTCATAATTTATTATCTAGGAAAATAGTATAAATTTATTTTCCTTTATCACTTTTTGATAATTTGTGACTCAAAAAGTGTTTACGCGTCTCTAAATTTGGGAGTAAAAACTTTTCGAAGTTATAAATGTAGTTGTAAATCTAGTAGTAGTAGGATACACTATCTCAACCCAATCTTTTTACTTTCTTAATCAAGACAAAAAGATCAAATAATTATACATAAAAATTATGATTTTAGATACACGTAAAGTAAGACTAGAAATATACGGTATATATTTAATATCTTTTAAAATGAGATTGATACAATGAGCAGCACATGGAAACAAATAAATATTCTCATACTTTGATTCTAATAAGTATCTAGCTGATATGTCATTAGCTGTATTATCTGTAATGAAGTGAACTACAATCTTTGACCCAACCCACTCAATAATTTCATAAAATATTCCAAATAAAGTATCAGTACTTTTCATTATATCTAAAGCATTAACAAACTTGACAAAAGTTGTCCTAATATCACAGTACACTAGAAAATTAATCAAAGTTCTTTATCTTTAATCAGTCCAATAATTTGTCATGATAATGCATCCTGTTATTTCCCATCTAGATATATATGAATTCACAATCAATTGACATTCTTTTTTCAAATCTTGTAGTAAATGAATAAGAATATCATAATAAGAAGGTTTTTTTAAATATAATACTACAAGAATATCATAATAAGAAGGTGATTTAAATATAGGACCTATTATTGTTATAGCATTTATTACTTCTTGAAAATAGGATGAATTTAGAGAATTTAAAGGAATACAAGAATGATAAAACCATCTAACTAAAGCTCTTTTACAACATAAAATAGCATCCTTTTCATGTAAAGTATTTTTTAAACTCAACTAAGAACTAATAGCACTTTTTAAAAGGAAACAAAAAGAATCTAAATTAACAGTAGCTTTCCTTTTTTACCTTTATCTGATACATGTTGAACAACTTCTACTTCATTATCTCTAAAAGAAATATTATGAACCTCCTTATTTTCTTTTTTCTTTTTTATTTGTTCTTTCAAATAATTTGTAATCATCTCGCACATATTAAATGGTACATTTTTGCAAGGAGCAATATAACCTTTTATACTAGCAAAATATTGCTTCATCCTGTAAATTCCTCTACCTTTAAACATTCTACTGCAGAACAAACAATTATACTAAGTGTTTCTATAAGATTTTTGATTAGCAAAAAAATAATTTCATGCTAGATCAACTTTACCACGAACAGAAAACGTGTTCCCCGAATTGTTTTTGACGATTGAATATTCTCCATTATATGATTATAATGTTAATATGAAAAATATATATAATGTTAAACAAATTGTGTTGTAAAAATTTATATTTTTTACAATAATAAATTATTAATCATCAATCTCAAATTAAGCTAAAAGCATAATTAATCATAAAAAAACTTAAGTTAAACTTAATAATTAATCATAAAACCAACAACGGTAGTAAAAAGGTATGTACACTTTAAAGGTAATTTCATCTAATCTTGATGTTTTTTGATGATTGAATATTCTCCTTTGGATTTGTTTTTTTACTCAATAGTAAAGCAATATCATAGAAAAATGAAAAACAATCTTGTATTGTAGCGTCCATGATATAAGTTGAATTTATAACATTCTCAATTACTGTATAAGAAACTATGTGGCTTTATTGATTTTTAGTTCATTTGGGAGTCATTAAAAGCAAAATTGATCCAGTGATTGTCAACTGTAATAATTAAGGAGCAATCACTTGTAATTAAGGTCCCAAATTTCATTATAAAACTAAGTACATATATACTATGTATAATTATGTAAAAGATACAGTTGTACAAGGATAAGTGAATATGAAGTATATATCTACATGAGATATGGTGGTAGATCCAATGTCAAAGTCAATTTCTTAATGTACATATATTAGGCAATGAAGTCATTAGGCTTACTCAGATGTTGAAATGTAATGAAAATATTTTTCTGTGTATGTTCATTCATTGTAATGTTATATTTAAATGTGAATACATGATGAAGATTATATATTATATAATACTTGATTTAGAAATATATTTGTTTTGCATAAAGGTAATTTATGTATAAATTAAAAGTATACGAGACAAATAATAAATTGGCTGTCTTACATGGGTAATTGCCTCTAATGTTTGTGACCACCAGAGTTGAGACATATTTAAATTTTATTTTCTAAGTGATAATTTAGAGTGAGAAATTTAAATTATAAATGTCACCTTTAATAATAAGTTTAAGTTATAAAGGAATTAGTACAAAGTAATTAAATAATACTATATCTATTTTAAGTTGTCATAAACGAGTTTTCAAATTTAGGGTAGATATGTAAAATTAAATTAAATATTGTGTATGATTGAACGAACATCTATGTGATATTTCTTGAATAAAAGACATTCAAGTTAAATAAAGTAGGTAAATATCGTAACATCATGTGAGATCTTAATGTTAAAGAAAATCTCATTACATACTCTTATGACTCTTATTTAATTCTTAATGATTGAATTTAATATTTAATATTTAATATTGTTATAAAAAATTATATGAGATACAATCCTATGAAATAATTTTAGGAAAGTAACTTAAATTGGATTAAAATAAGAATTGAATACAAAGAAATTTCATTTGTTTTGATTGATGACTCATATAAAAAATATTCAAAGATGACCATCATTTCTTTAGTAAATAATTGAATACATAAATAATATAAATAAAGTAAATAAGATAAAAAAGTAGAGAATGCAAGATATGATCTAAGGCATAATATATTATATCTATTTAAAAATCAATTCATTAATCGAGATGTTATTATATGATAATAAACTTTCATTGTGTGCTAATCGCATAAATTATCAAATAATTATGAGAACGAG
>JAOXYD010224768.1:0-45934 GCA_028565735.1 Pinacopodium congolense
GGTCATGCAAGGATTAATTTATGTTGTTTATTGATTTTTCAAACAATTTAAGATGATTTCTCATGCTTAAACTATCTGTAATCCTAAACTTAAGTGGCCAGCTTAGATTTGGTACATTCAAATCTTCAAAAAGCAAAATACATACGTGTAAACATGCATATAAACTCTCCTAAAAAAATCAAAACATCAATCCATAGCATCTGATATGTTTAGCCACACATTTGAATCAAAACATGCAAGATATATGCTTTACAACACATAATATGACTAGATCTATAAAAATGAGCTAAAATAAAAAGAGTATAAGTTACAAGACATGTTTAAAATCGTTATGGACAAGCCTTGAACTCCTTAAGATGATCTGGACACCACAGCAGCTCTGAATCAACAAGATCTAGCAAGAAAATTGAAGCATATGCAAAGATATACACATAAGAACTTAGTCTTTGATTTAATCAAAAAAATAGGAGAATATAATGGACAATCTGAGTTAGAAAACCCCCTATGATGATTTAGAAAAACAAATAGGGATCTTAGCTACAATCACCAATTTACAAAACTCAAAAATACAATCAGAAATTCGAAATCTAAGTGTTTAAAGCTTAAGTGTTCAAAGAAGAACAAGAAGAGAGAAGCTAGAGCTTCTCAGTCTAATATGATTTGATTACTAGCTAATTGATGCGTGTAATCTATTGTTTTTGGCTCTATGCAGGCTCTGGAAGATCACCCCTCACATGCCAGAAGACAAGGGAATTAATTGATATCACGCCAAGTTTGAAATCTGCAAGATACCAAGCTGAAATTGTTGACTTGGAGTACAACGACACCCTGCCATCCTACAACGGCACCCTGTCATGGTGCTGTTATACCCCAACTTCTGGAGAGCTAAATGTCCCCATGTTCTTCAGCAACGGCACCCTCTCCAGGGGGCCGTTAATGGTCAGCAATAAGAGGTGTTCTTTGATGTTTTTGCTCTAATCTTCATCATTAAGCTCCATTATGCAAATCAAACATTATAGGGCATCACTTAAACAATTAAAAACTAAATTAGGGGTCATAATTTAACAAATTAACCATAATAATCATATCAATTTGACCCCTATAAAAAAGGTTTAAGTATAAAGAAAGAGCATATTTCTAAGTAATGTTTTGATAATGTTGTATCAACATCTAGATCACAACCTAAGAAGAATCATCATGTCTTTATGTATGCATCTAGGTCTATATCTGGAAGAGTGTACAGATACCTAAAAATAGGCATAATTATTTAGAAATGCACAACCTATATATGATGCATATAGGCCACATGTTAGGCAATATAGACCAATCAATATTGTAGACCTAAATTTCATTGAGGAAGAACATTTAGGAACACTAAACTTAGAAGTGCATTTTTGGAATAACATAAGGTTATATTTCCATTTTTATGATGTTCCCTTGTTTTTTCATTATTGTGGATGTTTTGGACATTTAGAGAAGTTTTTTCCTATTAAAAAAACATAGTTTCATAGTTCACCAAAAGGCATAAGTAGTTGAAAGGTTTTTAATCCCTAGGGATCGAAATTAATGTAGGTACCTAAAATAAAATGATTTTTTATTTTATAGTAATTAAAAAGAAGTAAGTGGTATGTATATAGTGATTACTCTAGGCAGATGATTGTAAATGCCTCTTAATTCATATATTTAAAGAGCAATGATGACGATTATGTGACTTTTAAAGACAATCCCAATAATAAGATTATACGCATTGCTAAAGTTAGTAAGAAAAATGCTAAATTTGACAATGGAATTTTAATTGATGGTTTAAAGCATAATTTTTTAAGTATTAGTCAACTTTATGATAACAATTTCAAAATGAATTTTAAAGGAAAATCTTTTGTTGTTGCTAAGGTGTTAGATAATAGTATTGTGCTTATTGGTAAGAGAGAGGAAAATATTTATATTATTGTTTTAAATGATCTTTCTAACCATGATGTCAAGTGTTTTGTGTCTATGAATGAAGATATTTATATATGGCATAGGAGACTAGGATATGCAAGTATAGAACTCTTATCCAACCTATGCAATAAACAACTTGTTAATGAGCTACCAAAGGTGAAATATGAGAAGAACAAGGTATGTGATGCCTAAATGCTTGAAAACTAAAAGCTCCTTCAAGAGGAAGAAATCGATAACAACATCTAGACCTTTGAACTTTTGCATATGGACTTGTTTGGCTCATCTAGAGTTTCTAGTTTAGGTGAAATTTTGTTTGTTTTTGTTATTATTGATGATTTTAGTAGGTTTACTTAGGTGATTTTTCTTGCCAGTAAGGATGAGTGTTTTAAGTATTTTAAAAAATTTATTAAGAGTGTTAAAAATGAGAAAGGTTATATGATTGTATCCATTAGATATGATCATAGTAAGAAATTTGAGAATGATCTATTTGAGTCTCATAGTGATGAAGACGGAATTTTCCATGATTTCTCTACTCGTAGGACCTTTTAACAAAATGGTGTTGTGAAGAGGAAAAATATAACCTTATAAGAGATTACTAGGATTATATTAAATGAGTATAACCTTCCTAAGTATTTTTAGGAAAAAATCACAACTTGTTCTTTTCATATATCTAACATGATCTATGTAAGACAAACTATAGATAAAAACCCTTATAAGATTTAGCATGGTAAAAAGCCAAAGATTAGTTATTTCAAAATTTTTGGGTGTAAGTGCTTTGTTTTAAAAACTAGGGTAATTAAGTAAGTTTGATCTAAAAATAGATGAAGGAACTTTTATAGGATATTTATTAACTAGAAGAGTATAAAAATGTTTAACAAGAGAACTTTAATGATTGAAGAGACTATATATGTTGTCTTTGATGAGTCAAACCCCTTTGATGTGAAGAGTGTTAAAGATGTTGATATAGGCTTATTAAAGGATTTGGAAAAACTAGGCTTAGAAGAATAGAAAGAGCATATCTTAGACACCTCTCCTATACCTAGTGAACCCATTTTTGAACTAAATGATGATGAAAAGAAGGATAAGAGATTACCTAGAAATTGATAGTTTAAGAAAAACCACCCTTTAAACTAAATTTTAGGTGACATGTAAAAAGCAATAGTCACTAAATCCTCATTTAGAGATTTATCCCATATTGCTTTTATTTCCCATATAAAGTCTAAGACCATATTTCTTTAACTAAGACTATCTTGGTATTTAAAATCTTTGTAGGGAAGTTTTGAAAGTTATTTTAATTAGATTGTAAATGAATTAAATGGTTTTATGTTGTTTATTGCACTTATTTATGTAGTTGAAAAAACTTAGAATATGGTTTTCCACATGATTGGTCAACTAGTTCTTATTGATTGGTTGACCAGTATGAGTTCTTAACTACAACTAGTTAAATAGTGTAATTAGTTTGATTGACCAATCAAGGACATTGATCGACCAATAGAGCAAAACTAGGCATAATGGCTAGTTTTAACTCTCAGGAAAACATTAGTTTTTCATTCTTAACGGCTAGTTAATGGGTCTAAAGACCATTTAAGATCAATAAAACTATAAATATAAGGTTTATTGGTAGTTGAACAATCTTTATGAGATTTAAGGTGTTTTTATGCATTAATGATATCAAAGCTACTATTTTCAAATGTTCTTTATCCAATCTTTTTCTCTTAAGCTCTAATTTCAATTTTCTTTGTTTCAATATAACAAATTGTATTTTATTAAGCTATCAAGATGTTTATCGTTCATAAATTTTATCCTATTTGTTTGAAGTGAGTTTGATGTCAAACACCATTAAGGTATATTTGTTTTTTTTTCAAAGGATAATTTTCATTTATTGGGTTGAGATTGATTATATAGCCTTCTCTTTGCCTTGAAAAAGATTTGTTAAAGTTCCTCTTCACCTTCAAAAAAGAAAATTGGGATTGTAAAGGGTTCATCTTCACCTAAATAGGATTTGTCCTTGACTTTTGAAATATAATGAAACATCCAACACAATTATTGGAGAGTAAATTTAGGTAATTAAGGTTATTGTTGAACCACTTTTAAAATCTTTATATGCCCTCCTTACTTTACCCTCTTTAATTGCCATTTATTATGCTATTACTTTATACTTATCTTATGAACTATTAGGTTAAGCATTGGTATAACTTTTAGTTGGAATTTTGGGGTTAGGAATACATATAGCTTGAAATTGATTTTAAGGGTTTAAGTTGTTGGCTTAGAAGAGTTTCTTGAACACTTGATTTAACCCACCCCCTCTTGGGTGCCTTTAGGATTTACATAAGCCCCTGAAAAAACCAATTTGAAACTTTTAACTTAAAAGTATATTTAAAAACAAAACATATCCCTTTGATAAAAACTTGACTTAAAACCATTTTAAAACTTTCCTAAAACATGCTTGAATATGAAGATGATTTTCTTTAAAAAATTTTCAAATTTGAACTTGATTATGACAAAGTATATGGAATGGACTTTATTGTTAATGATCGTACAATGATTAAAACCCTAATCTATTAAAATGATCAATATAAGGTTACAAGAAAGATTAAAATGATTCTTACACATTAAATGACTTCATTCTTTCTTAGTCTTGATCACTTGACTTGAATTGCTTTAAAGCTCTCTTGAATTATATATATATATATATATATTCCACTTTTCCCATTTTCACACCCCTTAATTACTTAATTTATTCAATTTGCTCTTTTACTCACTTTGCTCTTCTATTAAACTTAATATTTCACATATTTCTTGATGATATTATAATAGAGCTAATAATATCATAAAAAGTAAATTTGTTGATAGTAGTAAATTTTATTATAATTAAACCATGAATTAGGATATTACTTGATCCACTAAGAATTTTCAATGATATGTGAAAGGGGTTCTATATTCATATTAAGGATGATGAGCTTAAACACTTTCATGCATAAGATAAAAAAGGTAATGTGAAGAGGGATAACATTGTTTAAACCTATTTTTCCCTTGAAATTGTTGAGTAGTTCTCCATTCACTAGGATTGAGATTGATGTGGTCATTATATAGTTAAAAATCCTTCTAATAAATTATACATGGAATCAAAGGCATTAGACAACTAATGATGAATTCATATTTAATGGATTAAAAGGAATTACTAAAGTCTACTTTGATCATACATCTGTTATTCTCATTGTCTTTGTAATAGTCATTTGACAGCTCATGCTCTATAATCATATCTTCCTTCAACATAAAATAAACTTATTTAATTAATCTATTTTGAAAGTATTTATTTGAGTTTCCTAGTATGAAGTTTAAGAATCACCTTATGGATCATGTCTAAGAAACATATTGGCCTAAAATCTTACACATTAAAGACATTTGGAACTAAAGTTAAGAAAGTTGAGTTCAATTTTTTTAAAACATCATGCTTCCCTTTAAATAACTTTGAATTGCAGTTATGAGCTCTTATACTACTATTGTCCATAATTTTCAAAATAAATGGTTACGAAGTCCATTATAGGTGGCACATAAAGTATGCTTTAGACAGAAAGGGATTAACCAATGATAAAAATTTGGATGCAATGAAGTCACCAAACTTATATTATTAAAGAAATATGGAGAAAAACATAGAGAAAAAGGAATTATAAAATCGTAAATTGATAAAGAAAATTTAAAGATTGATTATAGGAAGGTCTTAGACATCCCATCCTATTTTTCTAAATAATTATTTAAGCTAATGAATGATTTCACATCTTGGTAAATATTGAATTAAGTTAAGATTGATAGGATGTGAATGTCAAAGTAATTTTGGTTAGAGTTTTGATTAGGAAATAAGATAAGAATTTAGTAAGAAGATATGATTGCAAATCTTTTTTTTTTTGGGCTTACACTATCACCTATAAAGAAGATGAGCATGAAAAAGAATTTAGCTTAAATGGTTTAAAAATATGATGTAACTTAAGTGATTTAAAAAATATGATGAACATATATGGTGAAAATAATTTTAAAGAAAGACTTAAAAGGCTTATTTGGGATAACATATAAGAACAAGATCAATGGATTTTGATCTTATAATTTTAAAAGATTAATTGAGAAAGGTAATATAAATCATAAAAATACTAAAATGAAATTAACTAAGATGAAATGAGGAAGACTTGATAATGCTTATTAGATGATAAGAATTTGGTGAGTTGAAATAAAAAAGCTTGAATAAAAAGGAAACTTGAAATAGGCTTAAGAATATAAAGAAAATGATAAGCCTTAAAAATGGGCTTTTAAATGAAGAATAAAAGAAAACATCTTAATGAGTTTGTAGGCCCAAAACCAGTAAACTATTAATAGTAAAAGTAAAACTAATCTTAATAGTTTATAAACTTAAACTAAAACAAATTATCAAAGGAAAATGAGGGTTGAGCCTAATGGGCCTACATGCCTAATCTATTTACCTTGATTTTATTCTGACTTAATTTAGATATTTAGACTTAATCTAAGATTCTTTTCTATTTATGTTTACTTTTAAAAAAAATTGTATTTAACTTTGCGATTTAATTAGTTGCAAATATGTTAGGTTCAATTAATTAATCGTGATCTTTCTCTCTCCACACATCTCTTTTATTTAGCCAAATAATTGCATAATAAAATAATATAGATCATATAAAGTTCCTTAGGTTTTAAAAAAAATTTCCATCTTGTTTTCTCTTTGTCCTTTTAAGTAACTAATGGTTTGGAAGGCAAGAAACCTAAGTTACACATTGAGATGCAATCCTAGTGTTTAAGTTTATCAATAATAGATGAAATTACTTTAGAATTAATTTATGATCACACCATACTTCTCCTCCTCTCTCCTTGTTCTATTTCTTCCTTAACTTCTACACTATGGTGTTTCTTTGTCTATCTCTTTGCTTAAGCTCTCCTTTTAATTTGAATCTTGCATTCTTAAGTCCTTGACCTTTTCTGTGTGAAAACCCTTTACACCTTATTAGTTTCATTCTCATCCCCTTTCATCCGTAACCTTTATTCTACCATGGTAGTTGTAGTTTTTCTACCTTATAGAGACTAGTTTAGATCCCATCTCCTTTAAACTAAAATCTATACTCTCCTCAATCTTCTCTTTTTTTTCCTTATCAAGTTACCTTTTTTGGTAACTATCTTTCAAAATTTAGCTTTCCTGCTTATGTGTTTTATCTTCTTCTAACATATCATTTGAAATAGGTTAATTTAATCCTTGTTCATTTAATATAACTTCTGACTCTTCCAAGACCATTATAATTGATGCATCTGCCAATCCTATTACCGAAGCACAACCTTTACTATTAACTCTATTAAAGATAACTTGGTGCCAAGTTATTAGAGACTCAAGTTTAGGCCTTTCCAAGCTAACTTTCATCCCTCAATTGATTGATAAGGGTCCCTACCTTGGGGCTCCACTAGTAAACATTCTCATATAGGAAGTAATGGCGGAAAGCTTGCATAGTGGTTTCTTAGATTCTAAAAGATTACCATTCTTGATAGTGAAATATTGGGCCTTTAATAACATAAAGAAATAGGGACTTAACAAAAGGTGTTGCTAAATAGAGAGGATACCTTCCTATTTAAGTTTAACTTAGAGAATAACATATGTAAGATAATTGAAGAAACTTCTTGGCACATTTATAATTGTATCCTCTTCCTCCAACTATGGAATCAAAGAATGAGATTGGAGGAGATGAAGTTCAAGCATATCCCTATATGGACTCTAACAATGGAATCTAGGCATGAGATTAGAGGAGATGAAGTTTAATCATATCCCTATATGGATTCATATACACAATGTGCCATTGGAATATTGTATTATAATAGGTCTAATCTATATATGTAAGCTTTATAGGCAAGCCTTCACGTGTGGATGAGGTTACAGCCACCATGAAACATTTAAATTGTGAAAGAATTTATATGGCAGTAGCATATAGATAGAGGTTACCAAAAACTCATCCAATTATGAAACTAGATGAGAATGTAGAGCTTATTAAGCATGTGATACAAGTATCATACCAATGGAATCCAATTAGGACTCAGTAAAGTAAATTTGGAGAGAAGCATCAAGGAAATTCCAATCAAGAGTTTATGAGAAATTAATGGGAATGGAGGGTCTTAATGAGCAAGATCCATCACATACAATTTAGGAAAATCCTCAACCATTGTAGAATTAATCACAAAAAATATTGAAGTTGAACAATAATGTCAATTTTCCCATTAGAAAGGCCAAGGACATAATGTTAATGATCAATAAACTAAATAGGATGGTTTAATGGAAAAATAATTCAAGGGAAAACTAGTTTACAAGAACCACTAGAAAAACATCATGCAATAGAGAACCAGTGTAGCCCTACTTATGGCAACATTGTCTATGGAGAATAATTCTAAAGTAGCTGACCATATGGACAAACCTTAGGATGTTAAAAAGATGCAACATAATTTTCAAGAAGAGGAACAATTTAAGGTTCAAACTAGAAGGACATCAAGAAGGAAAAGGAGGATGGGTACTCTTACCTCCCCTTCTTAATGTCTACCATTATTTAGATTGTAAGGAGGTTGAATTCCTTAAAAAATAACATGTAGTGCATGACTATTTAAAGCCTTTTAAATCTCTTTTAGTTGAATTGCTTGAGACCAAAAGGAGAAAAACAATCCCAAAAAATAGTGGTTTCTTAACTAGAGTTGGATCTACATATCTAATTAGCAACATCACTTTAATTGTAAGATCTTATTAACTTATGATCCTTTTTCACTCACCATCACTCATTGCACCTCTAAATATCAATGATGCTAGAGGTCTTGATTCAACCAAAAAATTGAAGGTATGCTTCACAGTTTTTTTATACTACTAATCTTGCATTCTTAGGAACCAAATTCTGGTTAACTTTAGTCAACCTAAGGAGAATTATTGATAGTCCTTGGATAATCTTGGGTAACTCTAATTACACTCTATAAGTGAGTGAGGTTGAACTTGCTAGTGAACCTTGTCAAGATTTAAGTGCTTGTATTAACTCTTAAGGCATCATTGATCTTAGACATGAAAGGAAACATTTTAATTAGAGTAATAAAAAAAACAATGATAATCTAATAAAAATGAAACTAGAAAAAGCATTAATTAATGATTCTTGGATTATAGAATTTCTAGACTCTATAGCTACCTTTACTTAACCCTTATGATGAGATCATAGTACTATTGTGATACAACCTCTCCCTTTACATTCCTACCTTAAATTCATTTATGCATTGTCAAAGTTGTGGAACTTTAGTAAAGTGGCCAAGTAAGGAATGGAGCTAGAAATTCAAGTCAAGGACTCATTGAAGTCTTTAATAAGAATGCAAATTCCTAAAGAAACAAAGGATGTAACTAAGACCAAGGAAATTCTTAAGGCATGTTAGAAGTCTTCATAATCTGATGTTATGGATAAAAACAAATAGATGCAAGAATCTTTATTCATTTATATCTATGTAGATACATTAGAGGTCCATCATTCAATGATTAAATGAAATTCTAGAATTATATGGCTAAAAGAAAGTGATCAACATATGACTTACTTTCACAAGGCTTATATAGAAGGAACATAAATGAGATTACTCAAAGTACAAAAGTTAGTGGTCATATTATATATGAGAAAATGATTTGAAGTTAGAAGCCTATGTTTATCACTAGAATTTGCTTATTTTATAGGGTCAATGCTCCTTATCCTTTAATTTACTTAGTTATATCATTTCAACTAAATTATTAGTAGAGTAAGGGAAAATCTTATTAGACTTATCCTAGTAGATGAGATAAAATAAACTCTCTTTTCCTTGTATCCTAATATAACTTTTAGATTAAATGAGTTTAATGTGTATTTCTTCTAAAAATCATGGCCATTGCTCCAAGATTAGGTTATTGAAAAAGCACTAGAGTTCTTCAACATAAGGAAACTATCAAAATAGCTTAACAAAATGCAAATTTATTTAATTCTTAAGAAATTAAATGCAATTGAATTAAAGGAATTTTTCCAATTTTTTATTGCAACACTATATATAAAATAATTTTCAAGATTCTTCCAAACATATTCAAGGAGGTATTTAACACTCTAGTTGGCCCTACCTAGCTAGCTTTCATCAAAAGGAGGTGCACAGGAGATACTATCCTCCTAGCACAAGAAGATTCAAAGACTATAAAAAGAGGAATGGAGCTAAAAATTATGCCTTTAAAATTGAACACAAGGCATTTGACTCGGCTAATTGGAAGTTTTTGGAAGCCTTCCTCAAGTAGTTTGGATTTCCTCAAACATACATAGATTATATAATGGCTTTCATATCATTAGCATCATTCAGTGTGCTCATTAATAGAGAACCTTCCTTAATTTTCAATGATAGGAGGTGCTTAAAATAGGTGGTCCCTCTATTACCTTATCTAGTCCTATCCAGACTTCTTAATTATAACATCTCCAAGTTTCCATCCTTTAGATTCAACAGTAGATGTAGGAAACTTGGAATCTCAAATATCTCTTTTATAGATGATGTTATGTTGTTCTATGGTGCTATCAATAATTTTTTTGAAAGTTCTAGAAACTCTTTCCTCATTCTTAAGTCTGGTTAGCCTTTGGATCATTCTAGATAAAAACTCCATACTTATCTTAGAATCTATTAAAGATTTTACAATGCTTCTTATTAATCTCACGAGCAAGAAGATTGCTACTCTTCCTACCAAATACTTAGTTATTCTACTCATCTCTAACGAGCCTAAGTTATCTAATCATGTAATTTTGATGAGCAAGATTCAAAGTAGACTTAGTTATTGGTGTAATAAATTCCTTTAATTAACTAGAAGTCTTCAACTTCTCTTTTCTACTATTAATAGCTCTTATGGTCTTTCTAAACTAATCTTCTTATAAAAAATTCAACCTACGACCAACCTCAGGTAAGTGCACCTATCAAAAAGTTATACAGTGGCTCCAAATGAGTATAAAGATTATTTTCTCTTAAATTAAACTACTAAATTAAATTAACTATACTCTTTAATTTATGCAAAAGAAATCAAATTACAATTAAAGGTTACTGATCCTAATGTATAGTTAAGGTTTTTTATTTCAATGATTTAACTAGGTTAAAATTGATTGTTTAGCTTAATCTAGAGTATCTTTATGAAATTAAGGAACAATTATAGTTAATACTATGTCTTATCTTTATTGTTCTTATTTCATTGTTTGGTAATTCAAAGAACTTAGGTAATAGGTTTAAATCTCAAGAAATTCAATCCTAAAATCTCTATTTCAGAACTAAGGCCCTCATAATTAACCAATGTCTGGTCATTCACTAATTTAAATTGTGTTGTTTAATGACTTTTTCAATAGTTAGGATAGATTTCTCATATTCTTAATTATCTAATAATTTATTCTAAGTGGCCAACTTAAAACAGATAATTAAAACTTAAATAAGCAAAGATTAGCACACAATTTAGAAAATAAAATTTATTTAAAACATCTACTCACCTATCCTTAGCTATTAAACAAATTCAACCACACATATTAATCCATAAACACCAAGAATTAATTATAAAGCATATATTTATTAACTAAAAACACAAAAAGTTCAGAATACAATGAAATTAAAAGATTAAGATACACTAGACTCTACTCTAAACTGAACTATAATCTTTAACCACATTGATTCACTCCTTGGAACCTTTAAATGCAACTTTAAGTATATGTTCCAATGAATTAAAAGAGGAAAATGTAATGGAAAAAATAAAGCTAATCTTAAAGAGAAAATATAAGGAAAACCTAAAGTTAAGTTGAAATTCAATAAAAAAGTTAACTAAAAGTCTCTGTAAAACTGTTTAAAATATGCTTAAATACATCTTAGCTTAAGCTATGGCAATTTATGGAGTGAATTGTCTAATTTGCCTTTGAATTCCATGGTAGTACAAATTTATGAAGACATCAACAACCCTTGAAGTTTTACATCAGTGACGTCATTCCATACCTACATTATTTTATTATTTTGGAAATCAAAATTTAAAGGTGGTGAATAATGAGAACAATAATGCCATTGATACCTACTGTTAGACCCTTAAGTCCACGCGGTGAGATCGTGTGAGTATTGGCAAGCCTTGGCCAATGCTTCGCACACAAGTCAACACTATGAAAGAGTGTTAACGAAAGAATAAGGCAAAGTCCCGATAAACTTGCGAGTAGGCGAGGAATGTGGGAAGTGTCGGTGAAGATCTCGGGGTAAGCGAGATTCAACATGTGAAGTGCCTTTGAGGGAAGGTTAGCTGGATTACGCACATGAGGAAGGGATGCGAATACGCTAAGACAAATGTGGGCAAGTGGAATCAGACTTGGTACGAATTTTGGTAGAGTCTTGGACCTTGTAGGGATCGATTTTTCCCACACACTGGGATGAATGGAACATGACTAATGGACTTGTTATGGGTAAGCATTAGATTGGGCCAATGTGCTATGCGGGCTTAGGTAAGATCACACAGCATCATCTACAGATAAAGATTGTGGGAGATCTTGGATGATGTGGTGACAGATAGAGTTGCAGTGGGAGTGAACATTTGAAGATACTAGAGATCTTCAAGGATAAGGATGTAGAGTCATAGTCAAATATAAACTCTTATCTAGTTGTATTCGGTTGTAATTCTATCTTATCAGTTAGAGTCCTATTCAGATGGGGATGTCATCTGATTGGCCCTATGATGTAATCCTAATAGTGGTAGAACGTGATTTTAGCACGATCTTAGGAAGTGCAATTCAGTTAGGATTCAGATTCTAACTTGGCTTCTAAGCCAGAGGGCTTATATATAGCTCATTTGAGCTTAGCTCTACTCATTAGGTAATCACTTAATCAGAGAGAGCTTCCTTATATTCTTTTGAGGTGAAGTAATATAAAGGTTGGTATTTTTACCATATCTCTCGTGTTCTTTGTTGTCTTTACTTTCTTATTGCTTTTATAAGCTTTGTTACTTTGAGTATACAAGTGAAACACTGCGAGAGGTGTTGAGGGCTAAAGTCTTACTTAAGTGGACATAAGTGAGATTCTTGTACAAGGGTGTTGGTGCCAATATTCGGTGAAAGATTGAGTTCCAAGGAGACCCCTGTATCAATTGGTATCAGAGCCTTATTTTTGATATGGCGGGAGGCAGCAATTTAACTGAGCGAGTGTCTAAGGTGGAGGCACTCATAGGACTGATTCCTGCAGGAGAGGAGGAGATCACATCCTATCAATCGCGATTCAGGGCGATGGAGGATGAGATGTGGTAGTTGCAACAATAGATGACGGATTTGTTGAAGGCACATGAGGAGGCCCAGTTTGAGATTATCGTGCTGAGGTATGTCATTGCAACAGATGCTGGTCGTTCAGAAAGCTCATCACCATAACCTTCAGCGGTGAAGGTACGTAAACCTAAGTTATTCGAAGGTATGTGTAGGACGCCAAGGTGCTTGAGAATTTCTTGTGGCATATAGAGCATTACTTTGCACTTGCTAGGATACCCAATGCTGAGAAGGTTAATGTAACAGCCATGTACTTGGATAGTGATGCCATGCTATGGTGGAGAACAAGGACCTTTGCTGAGATTAGTGCAGGTAGAACTCCCATGGATACGTGGGAGCTCATGAAGAAGGAGTTGAAGGATCAATTTATTTTGTTGAATACTTTATACCTTGTGAGGGATGCCTTGAAGAATCTAAAATAAGACAGTTTGGTAAGGGACTACGTTAAGTCTTTTAGTTCTTTGTTACTTGATATTGAGAATATGTCAGACGAGGACAAGTTCTTTAATTTCCTGTCCGGGTTACAACCATGGGCACAAATGGAATTACAGAGGCAGAATGTGAAGGACGCGGTTGGTGTAATCACGACCACTGATGCCTTGGTGGATTTTCTAGCGATGAAGGAAACTAAGGCAAACTCCTTAAATTCTTCGAAGAGCAAAGGCCAAGCCTAACAGGAGAATACCGAGGGGAAGAAGAAGCAGGGCTCCAAGAAGGGAGAATTCAAGTGGAAAGACAAGCAAAATGGTGGCTCTAAGAGTGGGGAGACGTGCTCCAAGAAGGGCAAGATTGCTTGTTACCTGTGTGGTGGGTCACATTATGCGAGAGAATGCCTAAGGAAGAGAAGCTGAACGCGTTAATTACCGAAAAAGAGGGAGAATCTTCAGATGATGTTGCATTGAATCCAATCGTCTTGTTAAATGCACTTAGTAGAGAACCTAATCCCTATGATGATCTAATGTATGTGGGAATACAGGTTAATGGGATAAAGGTGATAACAATGGTGGATACGAGTGCATCACATTCCTTCGTGGTAGATAAAATGGTGCGCAAGTTGGGGCTTAAGGTCTCCAAGACCTTAACAAGATTAAGAACTCGTACGAGGGAGGCACAAGCGGTAATGAGGGTTGCTTACGACATCCCAGTGAGTATAGGGAGTTGGCGTGCCAAGATGAATTGCATGGTCGTACCACTTGAGGATTTCGAAATGATATTGGGGATTGACTTCCTTAAGGCAGCAAAGATGGTGCTTTATCCGAGTTTAGGATGTATGATGGTTATGCATGATGATAAATCCTTCTTTGTTAAGTGTTGTAGATTCGTTAGAGGGACAAAGGAGGCTACAACATTTATAGCACAAGTGTCGGCTATGATTGTTGAAAAGGAGCCAAATTATACAGGAGGAAACTCGAAACAGAAGGTGGGTAAGGAGCATATTATTGCCAAGATTGCGAAGGATCAAGGTGATAGGGAAAGCTCTGCAGATGAAGTTGTTCCCAACATATCTTTGGTAGGTGCAGTGAGCCTTGAGAAGTCGAGTCCAAGTGAAGGCAATCCCGACGGATTGGGATCATGGTACATGGGTAAAGTGCCAATGAATGTGGAGATGTGCTACCTCATTAAAGAGTTGGCTAAGGAGTCTTCGAGGGAACCGCTAGTGGAGGAGTGACCATAGACTAGTTTAACGAGGGCGTCGAATTCATCTGAAGGGGGTAGTTTGTTAGACCTCTAAGTCTACGCGGCGGGATTGTGCGAGTATTGATAAACTTTGGCCAATGCTTGGCATGCAAGTCGGCACAATGAAAGAGTTTTGACGAAAGAATAAGGCAAAGTCCCGAGAAACTTGCGAGTAGGCAAGGAATACAGGAAGTGTCAGCGAAGATCTCGGGGTAAGCGAGATCCGACACCTGAAGCACCTTCGAGGGAAGGTTAGCTGGATTACACGCATGAGGAAGGCATGCGAATACACTAAGGTAAACGTGGGCAAGTGGAATCAGACTTGGTGTGAATTTTAGTAGAGTCTCAGACCTTATGGGGATTGACTTATCCCACACACTCGGATGAATAGACCACAACTAACAGACATTGGACTACGACTAAAAAACTTATTATGGGTAAGTATGGATTGGGCTAATGTGCTATACGGGCTTCGGCGAGATCACACAGCATCATCTACAGATAGAGATCGTGGGAGATCTTGGATGATGTGGCGACAGATAGAGTTGCAGTGGAATTGAACTTTTGAAGATAGTAAAGATCTTCAAGGATAAGGATGTAGAGTCCTAATCAAATGTAAACTCTTATCTAATTATATTCAGTTGTAATTCTATCTTATCAGTTAAAGTCCTATTCAGATGAGGTTGTCATCTTATTGGCCATGTGATGTAATCCTGATAGTGATAGAACGTGATCTTAGCACGATCTTAGGAAGTGTGGTTCAGTTAAGATTTGGACTCTAACTTGGCTTCCAAGCCAGAGGGCCTATATATAGCTCATTATAGCTTAACTCTACTCATTAGGTAATCACCTAATTAGAGAGAACTTCCTTGTATTCTTTTGAGGTGAAGTAATATAAAGGTTGGTATTTTTACCATATCTCTTGTGTTCTTTGTTGCCTTTACTTTCTTATTGCTTTTATAAGCATTGTTACTTTGAGTGTGCAAGTGAAATACTGGGAGGGGTGTTGAGGGCTGAAGTATTACTTAGGTAGACCTACGTGAGACTGTCGTACAAGGGTGTTGGTGCCAATTTTTGGTGAAAGATCGAGTTCCAAGGAAACCCCTGTATCACCTACCATCGTAGCTCACAATTTGTCCAGTGAGATTTATAGTCTAGATTACAGTTGTTTCACGACTCGTTTTATGACCATGACTCAAGTTGTGACTTTGTCCCATGAATTTTGCCAAAGAAAAGTCATCTATATCTAGTACAAAACTTCTCTTCTAGAACATGAACTTGCATTTTAAGTAATAATACATATAAACTGGACAATTTCAAATCGTCCTCTAAAATCCAATAAACTATACCCATATCAATTCCCTCACACCTAAACTAGTGCTTGTCCTCAAGCAACTTATTCAGACACTCAACTTTTTTAACATAGGTACATCCTTATCCTCATCCATATCCAAGACTAGGAAATTAAGAGGAAAAATGAATTTTTTTTTTTACTTTAAGGAGCTCATCTTTTATGATTCCTCTCAAATATATGACACATCAATTATCTAACTCTAATAACGCTGTAGTGGGTTTAGACTCCTCTAAATCTAACTTCTTAAATATAAACATAGCCATTAAATTTATACTTGATCTAAGATCTATAAGAGCCCTATCTATTTGCAAGTTACCTATAATGTATAGGATAGTAAAGCTTATAAGATCCTTAAACTTTAGAGGTAACTTTTTAAGCAAAATTAAGGAGCACTCCTCATTAAGTTTGACAATCTCATATTCCTAAAGCTTCCTTTTTTTTTAAAAGAATATGCTTTAAGAACTTAATACAGGAAGTGATTTGGGAAATTTTTAGTAGTCTTGAAGAAGTTACATATCAATATCTCATTTACTGAAGCGCTAGCCAAAGGTTGCATTTTAGGCTTGACAAATAAATTAGGACGCTCTTCCTTCTTAGCCTTTACCTTATTGACCTTTCTCTTCTTCACCATATTATCCTTACTCTTCTTTTTGACTTCACTCTTCTTTTCTAACCTTACACCTTTAACTTCCTTACCACTTATCAAGGTAATAACCTTTACATGTTCCTTAGGGTTGGCTTTGGTAGTATTAGGTAGCTTATAAGATAATCTCTCTTGTAAGATCTATGTTATCTAATTCACTTAAGTCTCTAGACTCCTAATTGAAGTCTCAAGGTTTTACATTCTAGACTCATTAGATTAGATATATTTCATCATAGTCTCATAAAATTTAAATATATGTGGCTAAATGTTTAAGGGCTTAAATGTATAGGAAGGATGAAGGGATGATTAATTGTGAGAATGGAGTTTGCTTTGAATTGATTTGGTGCTTTTATCTTAGATTGGTTTGGAGCTTTAGTTAAATGTCATGAATTAGGTATTATCTTTAGGATTGATCACCCTTTAGGCAATTTCTTAATTTAAACACTACGATTGAGTATGTGATACGTAATTGTCCTTGACGATTTCCAAAAAGTAGCAATAGACTAGTTGGATTTGTTAGGGTACTTATCCAACTAGTCTAGGGTCCCATACCTTTAGGTTATACTTTATGAGCTTGTGTGTTAGTGGCCTAGGTTAGTCGTTCCTTAGTACCTAATGCATCTTCACTGTTAAATATAGAGAGCTTGTTCTAGGTCATAGTAAGATAGGGGTATTTCTAGAGCTTTCTAGATTTACTTAAGTTAGAGGAAGTGAGAGTTTGAGAGTTGTTCGAATCTATAGGCTAGCACTTTGGCTAGAACACCTTTTATTTAAATTAAAGGATCAATGATTATCCTAAAATCCCAACAATACCTTCATCCCATTTCTTTATTATTGTTGTTAGTTTATTGTCTTTTTCTTTTAATTTGTCTTTTTTTATATCTTAGCTATGCTAGTTATTTTTACATTCAAGTGTTTTTTTTTCATTTTTCTTTACAACATTAGAAATAGCAATACCCCTTAGCTCCCTATGGATTTGAACCCAACTCACATTACTACATAATTAGGTTTATTATTTGATAGTTCTGATGACAGGCTATCAAAAGCTTATCTAGAGAAAGGCTCCAATCCAAAGAAGAGAAGGTAAGTATTCATCAAAAAATAAGTTTTCTAATTTAACTTGCTTTAAATGTGGTGAAAAAGTTCATTTAAGGTTTCATTGTCCAAACCTTTAAGCAGATGATAAGCAAGAGAAGAATGATAAGAAATAAAAGAAGGAATTCAAGAAGAAAGCCTTAAAAGAAGTATGGAGCAAATCAAGTGACTCCAAAAGGGAAGAAGTTGCAAGTATATGCTTCATGACTTACAACGAGGTAAGTAATTTTCACTATAATGATGAAATCGAACTTGAATATATATATATATATATATATATGAATAATTACTAGAATTCATAGAAGATTTAACTCAAAAAAAGAAGAAATTGCATGATAAAAATGTGGAATCCATGAAAGTGATTAATGAAAATAAATCAAGAGATGAATGTCTCAGAAAAGATTTAGATTCAACCAACAAATAATGAATGTAAAAGAAAATATGGCCTTAAAGAAAGAAGTTGAATCCCTTAAGTGATCACTTGCAAAATTTACTAAAGGAAAAGAAAAACTATAAACCCATGTTAACTATTCAAAAATTTGGTAATGATAAACATGGATTAGGATATAATGATAATGCATTATTAGTAAGACCGTTTTCTTAATTAAGAAATTAGCTTGACTTGATTAAGTTTTTATGCATTTAAGAGCATAATTAAGGTTCTATGACATCCAATTACATTTGTTTGTGTTCAATTTAAAAATTTCCCAAAATCAGACTTGAGTCCTAAGGTTTATCTGAATTTTTGATTTAACTGTTATTTTTTATAAATTTTTTTCTTCTAAAAAATTAATTAGATGCCTAATTAAGATTTTTACTCTCTTAATTGGATTTTATTTTCCTTCAGATTCTCTTCGTTTGAGCTAGTCAAATTTTCTGTCATTTTTATTCAATTTTTTAAAAATTAAATTAGATAGTCAATTATGGATATTATATAGTCAATTTCATTAAAATTGTGTAAAATCTGATTTTTCCAAAATTTCATAGTAGATTCTTTAATTTCTGATTTTTTTAGTTAATCAAATTTGTTTTATGAAAGTAAAATTCTAAAGGTTCATTTAGTTGTTTAATTAAAATGTTTACTCTTTCATTTGGGTCTATTGGATAAAATTAGTGATCTTAGAAAGTTTTTAAGAAATTTTTTTAATAATTTTTTATTTAACAAATTGTTTCTTAAATTTTAGTAAAAGTATATCTTTTATTCTTTATTTTCTCCTAAAATTTTGGTTAAAACCCATTTGAATTTTTTTTGTCAAATTAAAATATATTTAATGCTTGCATTTAGGAGCATGTTTAGGGTTTAAATCTTTCAAGCATTTAGCCATTTATGCTCTTGCATTCCTGTAGGTTGTGTTATTAACTTTAGATAAGGTGATAATCCATGTGCTTTATACATTCCTAGAGCTCTCTTATGTGTTTATTGTTGTTTTTATATCTCTTTTGTTTAAGTTATGATATTCTCAGCTTGTTTAAACTCCCACCATTTTTGGGTCTTGAGGTGGTAGTATCTATAGGAGTAGGAGATACCAAGCCAGTCAAGAGGATGACTACCTAGATGTTGATTCTATCTAGTTTCTTAATTATGCCTCTAGGAAGCTCTCCAAAATCTGTATTTTTTCTTTGGCCCAACTAGACTTGCTTAGGAAAATGCTCTTATCTAATTTTTCATTGATTAAGGGTGGCAACCTCTCCTTACTCTTTCTTCTAAAATTTACCCAACTGTTGTCAAAATTTTCCACTGTAACCTTAAAGAGGTTAAGGAAAATGATGAGTATATCCTTTTTCTTAAAGCGAAAAATGTTCCTATTCGTCTCTTTAAAGACATAATTAACACCATCCTTAGAATTCATATCCCTCCTATTTTTTCTTATTATGACTATATGTCAAAACATAGTGATGGCCCTCAAACCTTAGATAAGAGAGTTAAGACCATTTTTTAGTTAGAAAGTGAGGAAGGCATCTTAAATAAGCCAAAGGATGTAAGAAATATGAGTGCTATTCCTAAATTACACCATTTATTTATTAAATACAACTTTCTTTCATCTAATGGTCATTACAATGACCTAGGTTATAATGATCTTTGGTTTCTTTCTACTCTAATACTTGGTGAGAAAATCCATTTAGGTTATTTCATCTTGCATAATTGATAAGTGCATTTTTGGGTTATGTTTCTTGGTTGTTTTTAGGTGTTTTAAATATTTCTTTATGTGTTTTATCTTTAGTTTATTTGATATTTTGCATCTTTTCATGATCTTACACAAATTTACTTGTTTCTTTACATTATCTAGTATTTGAAGGTAGATTTGGAGCTTATTTTAAGGATGGATTCATGCACTTTGGTGGTGGATTTTGTAGGTATCAAAATTTCAACTATAGATGTATTGTAGGTGATTTAGATGACCCATTAGGAAGAATTGTATAACTTATATGGCCATGAAATTTGGAGTAGATAAAGATCAATATGTGAAGAGTGTGCAGTTACAATTTCAAGTCAATTAGAGTCTCTAAGAAGGAGTTATGACCCAAATAGTGGTGGATGTAGAAAGTTGGATAGTAGCAGAAATTCAGTATTGGTTGTGGTATAGCTTACTTTTATGAGGCATTAGGTACAATTTTAGGCATCATAAGGCTATGAAATCTGGAGGTGAGTAAGATCTACATGTTAGGAGGTCTCATTTCAAATTACAAGTCAATCGGAGGTTTGTAGAAGAAGTTATGACAAAAATACTGAAGAGTGTTAGAAGCTAGAAAAATGCTATGCACCTGGAGCAAAGTCTCTGTCAATATCGTGATTGTGTCACGATCATAATAGCGAAGCTAACCCAAAATCAGATCAAACACGGGATTTTAAATTAGTGGACCCTCATTCGGATATATATATATATATATATATAAGGGCTCAAAACCCTAGGACCAATTATTAAACAACACCCAAAAGTGGAAAAGTGGGGGGTTTGGTGGCCACCCAAAGGAAGCAACTCAATCTTACTTGGAAAACACAAAGAGACTCCACATCCAGATTTTCCAGCTCTCTTGAAGTGAAGAGGAGGACTTCAAAGCTTTATTTATTTTATTTCTTCTTCTCTTTATTACTTTTTGGTATGGAAAACATGAATGTTGGTGGATTATTTATTGTTATGAGTGGCTAAATATTTTCTAGGAGTTACTCTTAAACTATTGTGTGAACCTTGTTCCTTTTGATTCAATGAATGGGTACTTATGATATTTATTGTGCTTATACCATGCAATAGACTAAGAGGGTGAGTTTAGCCATTTGTGTTAGATAGTGTAATGAGAGTTGGCTTCTAATAGACTCATAAATATTCAGATTTGTTCAAGTAGTTAAAGAGAGATCTTGGCAATTTGTTTGAATTACCTATAGGATTGCTTAATATCTAATTGGATGGTTAGGAGAGGTTGTAAGTCTAGAGATAGCATAATTGATCCTAATTTATTTTAGCTAGGGATAACTAATTACACCTTGAGAAAGGGTAACTAAACATTAGAAAAATCTTGGGTTAAGCATAATTGAATCAATAGGATAAAAGGGAAGCAAAATAGGGATAGAAGTGATTCCAAATCTCAAATATTGGTTATCAAATTCCTGCACTTTGTTTATTTGATTGTTTATTATCAATTTGTTTAATTTTAGTTTATTTTCTAGTTTTTAATCATTTGAAATTGTTTCTTAAACAAAGTAAAACCTGAGTTAACTAGTGACTAAACTCAATCTCTGTGGGATTGATATCTACTTTTTACTATAAGTTATGACCCGCATACTTGCGGTTTTGAGTGTAAAACAAGTTAGATAGTTTTTTAAACTTATTAACAATAATATGATTCATTTTCTTTGCTCCAAGAAAAGGGGTCAACACTGTCCCTATTCTCTTATTCTTCAACACATCTTCCAGTATAAGAAAATTTTGAGTGTTATTCATTTTTTGATCAAAACTCTTTAAAGTGCATGGGTTTTCAAACTATTGAGGGTCATATGACTCAACCTTACCAATGACAACAATGATCTGTCACTCCTGTTCCTCCTACTGATGATGATGTGGTTCCACCTGCTCCTAGTTGACCTATGTCTAGACACCTTGATGATGAAGGGACCTCTACTAGACCTCCTCTGGCTTCTTATGATAGTGAGTTAGAGCTTACTTATCTTCATTGCAAGGTCGATCATTTGTCAAGCCAAATGGATGAGCACAATGCCTTACTTCATATGATTCTCTCTCGATGTCCTGCTCTACCTCCATCGGATCTCTAGTAGTGCTTTTTGTTTTTGAGTTTCTTTCTTATGTTTGGATTATTAATATATTGTTAGTACTTGTATTATATGACATTAATCCTTCTAATATATATATATATATATATCATTGACTACTTCATATGAAGGTTTTTTGGGTTCTATTTCTCTTCATATGACATCATTTATTATTCTCTAACAAATGGATGAATTCCCTAATACCATATACACATTATTTGAAGTTTTAATATGATTGGATGTATATTTGGTATACCCTTTTGGTGATTCTAAAAAAGGGGAGAAATTTATGTTATATTATATTGTAAAATGTGTGAAATTATGTTTTATGTAGGGGGAGTATATTTTTCTTAATTGCATAAATTGAGGAGGACTAAATATAATTGTAGAATTGTGAATTGTGTTTCTTAAATTATGTTAGTTGAAACTAATAATTATGTTGGTTTTAGTGTTGAAAATATAATGATGGATCATTTTGAAATTATTAATTGTTATTCCTTGATTTTGAGATACTTAGGGGGAGTTCATCAAGTGCTTCATGTCATGTTTATTTTGAGTTTATAATATCACTTGGTTTTGTCATCACCAAAAAGGGGGAGATTGTTGATCTAGGGAAGGTTCCACCTTATTTTTAATAAGGACAAAATAAACCTTATTAGTAATGCTTGTGTTCTAAGTGTGTTGAAAGATAGTTAAGAACAAAGTTCAAGTTTGATCACTCAAAGAATCTCGAAGTGGAAAATGGAATTTTATGAAGACTTAAAGCTTGAAGAAGGAAATTAGTTTAAAATAATTTTACCTATTTTCTTTTTAGTGTCAACTTTGTTTAATTTTATTTTGGTTGTTTATTTTTGTTTGTTGGATGTGATTAAATGTAGATGAACCTCTTAATGAGTAATTTGATTAAAGGCATAAGTTAAATAAATGAGTATAAACTGATATCTCACCATTTGGGTTGTTTAATTCAGGTTTGATTTTTTAGTTTGGATTTTAAGCTTAATTGATTAAGGGCATAAAAGTTGTTTTCACTAATCTACCTACATCGATCGACTGAATGGTGAAGAATAGTCGACTAATGTTAACTCCTAGCTAATCAATCGGCTGAACCTTGCTTATAGGTCGACCAAACATTAATAAAAATAAAGTGTAAATTCAAGATTCAAAGGAGTATACAATGATCAAAATCATTAACCTTTATAATGGTATTATATTCATTGGACAACAGTTATTTGGTTTTTTGTGTGAGTATAAATAGCATGAATTTTCTTGAGTTATACACAAAATTTTCATATAAGATTAAGAAAAAAATATATGAGATACTGAGGTTTTTTTTTTTTTTTTTGCTACATGTTTCCTATCAAGTTTATCTAAAAATATTGTTTTGTATTGAGTGGTGTGGTTGTGCGAGACAATTTATTATTGTGCATTTATACATTTAGCTTCTTTTATATACTAAGTGAAATTAAGTGAAGTGTGATCCTTGTAGAATTTTTCTTGAGTTCTTGAGAGGTTATTCTTTAGCCTAAGAAAAAGAATTGATTGAAAGGTTATCATTGAGCCTTGAAAAGAATTATAAGATTGAACGTTGTACTTCTTTGATTAAATTAGTGTAATCATCTCAACAATGTTGTTCAAAATTAGACATAAGAGCAAGTGGACCTCTTTAAACTAATATAAATATAGTTTATTTCTTCCTCCCTTACTCCTTAATTTTACGCACTTATTTTATTGCGTCCATTGATTGTTTTTATGAATGACTTCTTGTTATATAATCTTCCGCATCTTGTTCATCTTAATAAATTAAATTAATCATTTTAAAACCTAATTCATTCCCCTCTTAGGTGCCATACCGGCCTAGCAGGCCTCATGTGAGATGTTTATTTATATGGATTTTTCACTTACTAGATATTTATGAATGTTGCCTAATATTCAAAAAAGAATTTATTTTAATTTATCATTGCATATCTTAACATTGAAGCGATATGCAATGTTTCAGTTGACCAATCTATATATACCAGTTGCGTATTATCGGTTGACCAATGACTAGTCGACCAATGTATCTCTATCAATTGACCTAACAGGGTGTCAAATATACAATGGTCGAGTGTATCAAACATATTGGTTAACCAGTTCCTATTCAAACAGGTTTTTTACGAATTAAAAACAATCAAACACTTTTAAATCAATTTAAAATACTTTCCACCATTTCAAAACATTTCTTAAATCACACTCACATTAAAAAATTTTCCCAAAAACTTTTTTACTCACTAAAAGAATTATTTTAAAATCATTTCCCACGCAATTTCTTCTTAATTATATAACTTAGATTCACAATCTAAGCATGAAACTTATATACATAATATAAACATAAATAGAGTTATACCTAAATGAGCCCTTTAAACACCAAAATGAGACCAATTAAAACTTATATAAATATTTGCAATTATAAACCTAAAAAAAACCTAACTCGATCTTCCATCTTAAGTCCTCTCCACTTAATCATCATAAGCTTAAGGTTTTTCTCCAAGACTCAATATCTTATTTCTTTAATACTTCATCAACACACCTATCTCTCAAAACCTTTTAAACAACAAAAAATTAGTATGAAGATTTATTTGTCATTATCAAAATAAGGTAAAACCTCCCTTAATTCAATAAGAACTAAATTCCTTAATAAATTTTTGACAAAAACTTACCAATTTATGAAAACGCATAACCTCTTTCATGATCTTAGAAGTAAGGCACGCTTTAAGCACCTTACATTTTTCTTAATCTATGCTTATTCCTTGAAAACTCATAACAAATCCAAGAAATATATCTGACTCTATACAAAACATAGACTTTTTAAGGTTAGTATATAATTGATTCTCTCTCAAAGCTCTAGACATCACACGCAAATGATTTACATAATCATTTATGTCATGATTACATACTAAAATTTCATTAAAGTAAACCGCAATAAATTTTTCAACCAAAGAGTGAAAAACATCATGAATGTTGAACCAAGGATGGTTCTACCGTATTTTGGTAATGACAAAACAACCTTTGCTACTAATCTTGGTGTTGTTCAGTATGTTTGAAAGATAGATTGAACAAATTTCAAGTTGATCAATTAAGGATTCTTAAAGAAGATAACGAGGATCGTATGAAGATTCAGGTTTGAAGAAGAAGTTTAGAATAAGTTTAATTTAGGTTTACTTAGAGTAAACTTTGGTTGATTTTATTTTGGTGTTCTCAAGAGGCTCATATGTAACCATTCATGCATACATATTTTAGAATATACATATAGGTGAATAATCAAGAGGTTTTATATGTTTCAATGTGATTAAATGTGAATAACTCTCGTACTGCTTGTTTAAATTAATTAGGAAATCATAAGATATTAAGTAATTAAGATAAATAATTGTTGTTTATGTATGTATGTTTGGTTTTTCTAGAAATGGTTAAAAAGAGATGTGAAATGTTTTTTGTTGGTGTCATTCAGCTATCTGTGTGGCTTTTAGGTCAGTCGACCAAATGGACTACATTTTTCAACCAAATTATTGTGGTCAGTCTATCGAATGATAGACAAAGGTCTATCGGTCGACCAAATCAACGGCTGAAGGCCTATCGATCGACGTAAATATAACTATCGGTCGACCGAAATATAACTATCGGTCGACTGAATGTAGTGAGATTTTCAATTACATAATGGTCATAATCTTAATGCTTTATAAAATTATCTTATGACCATTGAATAATCTCAGTATAAAAAGGTGTTCTCTAACAATGTTTCTTAGAGTTTTTTTTTTCAGGAGAGTTTAAGTGATATATACAGTGTTTTACACATAGTTTTTAACAATATTTTAAGTGATTTATTTGTCAAGTTTGTTTAGTTATGTGTTTGTTTTTGCGTGAGGCATTTGAGCATATTTTATGTATTCATCCATCTACCCTCTTGTGATTATCAAGTGAAATCAAGTGTAGTGTTTTTCAATTGTATCATTTTTTTAAGTAGTTGAGAGGTTATTCTTGAGCTAGGAAAAGATGTGAGTGAAAGGTTCTCCTTTAGCTTGTGAAAAGGAATTGTACTTATGACGTTATTATCTTGAAGTTGTAATAAGAACGAAAACTTAACAGTGGTGTTGGGGACTATATTTGGAACAAATATATAGTTCTAAACCAGGATAAATCATATTATACTCTCTTCTTTCTCTATACTTCTATTTTTTTCACATCTATATTATGAGGTTGTTTTTAGGTAAATTTATTTAATCTTCTACATTTATATTACTCGTTGTTTCTGTTCTGTGAAAGATTTTTTAAACAATAATTCACTCTCCCCTCTTAGTGCCATATTTATCTCAATAATTGGTGTTATAGTGGGTCTACAAATAGATTAATTCCAATGAACTAGTGAGTAAAGATCACATATGGCACACATGATGCACAATTTTCCCTCTTCTAGTCTAGAAGGTCACAACACAAGTTGTGCACCTTATTTTAATGGAAACAACTATTTGAATTAGAAGGTTAGAATGACACATTTCTTAAGAAGTGAGACTGTAGATCTATTACTGTGTTTCTCTAAAAAAACCATCTTACCTTTAAATCTAATAAAAGATGAAGTTGTGCTCAAAGAAGATAATTAGGTAAATCCTGAAGAAAAAAAGGTTAGTATCCCTAAATAGTAGAGCTATGCATGTTTTATTTCGTGCATTAAACATAGAAGAATTTAGCAGAGTTTTTATGTGTGAATCTGCATTTGATATTTGGCAGACCTTAGAAATCACATATGAAGGCACAAATCAAGTAAAGGAAACAAAAATTAGCATTCTCACTGACCAATTTAAAATATTTAAAATGACTCAATATGAAAATCTCTCTTCAATGTATGCTCGTTTTAATAATATGATTATTACTTTAAAGGGTTTAAGAAAGACCTATCATAATGTTGAACTTGCTAGGAAAATCTTGAGGTCTCTTCCAAAGTCTTGGGAACCCAAAGTGACAGTGATACAAAAAGCGAAGGATCTCAACATTTTGTCAATTGATTAATTGATTGGTTCTCTACTCACACATGAGATAGTGCTAAAAGATGCTCAAGAAGAAATTTCTCTCAAAAGGAAGAACATTGCCTCCAAGGCAATAAAGAAGGATGAAAGGGAGAATGAAGAATCATCCTATGGAAGCGAGGAAGAAGAATCCATCACTCTCATCACCAAGGAGCTAAGAAAGCTTATTCGAAGAAAAACTCCTATCCGCAAAGGTAAGTACTCTTTTAAAAATTTTAACATAACATATTTTGAGTGTGGTGAAAAATGGCACTTTAGGTCAGACTATCCACACCTTCGAGAAAGAGAAATGGAAGAAAAGAAGGAAAGGAAAGAAAAGAAAAGTTTCAAGAAGAAAGCTCTTAAAGCGGGATGGGATGAGTCTAGTGAATTCGAAGAAGAAGAGATAGAAAATATGTGTTTTATGGCTCATGATGAGGTAAGTACACATAACTCAAATGATGAAGTTGAAGTTGAATACACTTATAAAGAACTGTTAGATTTTTTAAGAGATTTGGCTAAGAAAAAAAAGGCTTTGCATGATAAAAACTTGGAATCCATGAAAGTAATAGATGAGTGAAAATTAGAAATTGATAATCGTAGAAAAGACATGAATTCAATCAACAAGGATAATGATGATCTCTTGAATGATAATATAGCTTTGAAGAAGGAAGTTGAATCTCTTAAATAGTCACTTGTAAAATTCATAAACAGAAAAGAAAATTTTGAAACCATGTTAAGTGTTCAAAATACGAGAAATGATAAGCATGGCTTAGGCTATAGTAATAAAGCATCGTCTAGTAAAACCATCTTTGTAAAAGGAAAGAGTTTAGAAGATGAATGTCCTAAGGTTACTAAAAAATGCATCATCAACTCAACCTAGGCATCATCTATTCATGTATAGATCAAGACCTAAGAAATTTTCTCGACATCGACTCAATGATTCTAGAACATTCTCTCAACCAAGGAAAACATCTTGAAAGTTATATTATGGTTATAGACCAAGGAATACATATAGATCATCCACTCCTTTATTTTTTCACTTATTGTGAGAAGCATGAACATATTCATTTTTTTTATGACTGTTTAAGAAATAAGAATACAGGTTCATTTTGCCATGAAAGATACAAAACTAACACTTATGGACCTAAAATGATATAGGTACCAAGAATTCGTTAAAATTTTATTTTGTAGGTACCTTCAAGAATGAAAAGAAATGGTCATTGTTGAACCAAGTGGAATAAAAAAAATATGGTAAAACATCAAATTAAAGGGTACTTCCTCCCGTGGGAATATATGTTAAATAGTTAAATGGATGCTGAAAGAGATCGTTTATGTATACCTTGTATATATATATATTTTTTTTTTCTACAAATCTTTCTGTGCGAAAGTTTTCTTTTTTTTGCATTTGTGATCTTTTGGTCGACCGACTGCCTATCGGTCAACCAATATTCAATCGAGTGATGCCCAGCGATTTCAAATATCCGCCTATTCTCTTTTTTTTCTTTACACATCATTCAACAATTCAAAAATTTTATTTTATGTTTTCCATTTCAATTTTTTTAATTTTCTAAGTTTGTTAGATTTCCATATTCCTTTTTTTTCTTTTATTTTTTTTTTAATTTCTCTGTGTCCAAGTTCATCTAATATTTCTTTTTTATTAGTGTACCCAAGTTGTTTTAAACTGTGTTTTCAAATATCATTAACTACATCCTTAATTTTATAATATGCATGATAAGTTTTCTTAATCTCATGAGTTGAAATGTCTCTTTAAATGCTATTCCTATATGTTCAAACTACATATGATTATCTTGATATATGTTGTCTAAATACATTAGGTCTTTACGTGTGCATTTTGAAGTTTTTCTTCAATCCCTCTCATGAATTTTAAAATTATGCAGTTACAAGAAAAAGTGCACTTATTGAGGAGGAGCTTAGAATCTTATAAAAGATTGAGGATTTTATTTTATAGAAAATTAGTTACTAAAATGTTTAATTTTCTTAATGCGTTGGGTTATGAAAAAAGATTGAAAGCTTCATGAGGCATTAAAATCTTTAAAATTAGACATCACGTATTTTTGAAAAAGTTTTGATGTCTTAGTATTTTTCTTTAAAAATTTCTTGTTATTTCATTTACATTGCAAATTTTTTGTGTTAAATTTATGCATAGTATTAGTTTTTAATTTTGGAGAAGTAATTCATATTTTTTAAAAATTGTTATGAAAGGGGAGTTTCATATGATAATTGTGAATCCTTATCTTGAATGTATAATATAGCATTTGTTTACCCATTTCATATGTTTACTCCATGACTATTTGAAATTTTTTGCATGAGTGTATTTGTGTTTTTTCTAATTGATTGTTTTGTAATAGTTTTGTCTTATTAAAATTAATTGGTATCTCTAATTAGTTTGTGTTATTTAACTCTCATTACATTTGGTATCAATGCTCTTTTCCCAACAATTGGTATCAACTATTGGTGTAAGTTAATGATTTTGGTTCTCAAGTGATATCCTGTTTGGATAATCAACATTAGTTACGAGTGATACTAATTATTTGTATCATGTTTTTATTTTTTATCAATTGGTATTATGTTCTTTGACGACCGGGGTAGACAAATTTTCTTCTAATCTTGGTTTATGGTTTTATCCTTTTGGTGATTCCAAAAATGGCGAGAAGAAAATGTGATATTATAATAATGTACGAGAAGAACGTGATATAATATGTGTGTATAAATTGTGTTTTACATAAGGGGAGTATATTGTATATAATGCATATACTTAGGGGGGTTTATCTTATTTATTTTGTCCTATGAGCTTTTTGTCTTGTTTATTATTTTTTCTATTTATAATATCACTTAGTGTTTTCATCACCAAAAAGGGGGAGATTGCTAAACCAAGGATGGTTCCACCATATTTTAGGTAATGACAAAACAACATTTACTACTAATGTTAGTGTTTTTTAGTATGTTTGAAAGATAAGTTGAACAAATTTTAAGTTCATTAATTAAGAAGTCTTGAAGAAGAAAATGAAAAATCATATGAACACTCAAGTTTGAATAACTTTAATTTTGATTTACTTAGTGTAAACTTTGCTTGATTTTATTTTAGTGCTATCAAGAGGCTCATATCTAACCGTTCATGCATATATTTTTTAGAATATGCATATAGGTGTATAATCAAGAGGTTTTATGTGTTTCAATGTGATTAAATGTGCATAACCCTCTTAATCCTTATTTCAATTAATTAGGAAAACATAAGATATTAAGTAATTAAGAAAAATAATTGTTGTTTAGGTATGTTTGTTTGGTTTTTCGGGAAATGGTAAAAAAGTGATGTTGTCAAATGTTTTATGTTTGTGCCATTCAACTATCTATATGGCTTTTAGGTCAGTCGACTAAATGGGCTAAATAGGTTAAACGAATAATTATGATCGATCGACCAAATGATAGACGAAGGTCTATTGGTCAACCAAATGATTGGATCAATCGGTCGAAGCAAAAGGCAAAGGCCTATAGGTCGACCGAACCATAACTATCAATCGATTGAATGTAGCAAGATTTGCGATTACACAATGGTCATAAATCTTAATGCTTTATAAAGTTATCTTATGACCACTGGACAATGGGTCTGAATGTCGTTGTTCAACGAACACGTGAAAAAATCTTCATATAAAATTTTTTTCTCTAATAATGTTTCTCATAGTTTTTTTGTAGGAGAGTTTAAGTGATATATATAATGTTTTATACAAAGTTTTGGGCAAGAGTTTAAGTGATTTATTAGTCAAGTGTGTTTAGTTATGTGTGTGTTTTTGTGTGAGGCATTTGAGCATCTTTTTTTTCATTCATCCATCTAGCCTATTGTGATGATCAAGTGAAATCAAGTGAAGTGTTTTTCAATTATATCATTATTTTAAGTGGTTAAGAGGTTATTCTTGAGCTTAGGAAAAAGAAGCGAGTTAAAGGTTCTCCTTTCGCATGTGAAAAGGGATTGTACTTGTGATGTTATTATCTTGAAGTTGCAATAAGAACAAAAGCTCAATAGTGGTATTAGGGACTGGATTATGAGAAAATGAATAGCTCCAAATTAGGATAAATCACGGTGTATTCTCTCCTTTCTTTATACTTATATTTTTCCATATCTATATTATCTGGTTGTTTTTTAGTAAATTTGTTTAAGATTCCACATTTATATTACTCTTTGTATTTCCTCTATGAAAGAATTTTTAAGATCTAACTCACCCCCTCTTAGTGCCATATCTATCCTAAAAATGAATATACTAAATGCATTAGTTAATTAAAAGGACATCACTCACCACTCATATAGACCATGCTTACTTTTAAGTGCAGTTATCCACTCATCAACTTCTTTATTTGAATATGATAATACCCATTCTTTAAATCAATATTAGAAAATAAACTAGCACCATGTAGCTCATCAAGTAAATCATCTAACCTAAGGATATAATATCTATACTTTATAGTAATTTTATTGACGACCCTATAATCTATGCACATAGGCCATATTAAAATGATAGGAATAGAACATAGACTAAGGCTTTCCTTAACGAATCCCTTTTATAATAATTCATTGACTTGTCATTGAATCTCTTTAGTCTCCTTAGGATTCATCCTATAAGTTGGCCGATTTGTTATTAATGCTCTCAAAATGAAGACAGTTTGATGCTCATTACCTCTTATTAACTATAACTCATGTGGAATCTCCTTAGGAAATAAGTCTTCAAATTTATATAATAAGAAAACAACTACACTAGGTAAAGATGAGTTAATATTATTCATAGTCCTCGTACAAAATTACAAATAGTTTTTGCCTATTTGCTATTACACTCTTAAACTCGATGTTTTTAGCAAAAACACGCATTCTCTTACTTTTCTCTCTACTCTTTGATTCTTGTCCCACTTGTTTTCTCTATTTATGTACTCTCACTCTTTTCTTTCTTTTATACACTTTCTCTTTCTTTTTCTCTCAATTAAAACTCTCTTGCAATCCTTAATTGGTCCTTATATGCCTCTAGGGTCTAAGAGTTATTAACACAGTTGTTGGGTTTTCTAAGGTGAAAGAATACTAATTCTTGTATCCGTTATGCATCACTCTCCTATCAAACTGCCATAATTGTCTTAAAAATAAGTGTCTTGCATGTTTTGGTACCATGTCACAAACCTCCTCATCCTTATAACTCTTATTAAAGAATGCTACTAGCACCTTTTTATTAACCTTAAACCCCTCATACTCATTAAGCTACTATAACTTATATGGCTTAAGGTGATTCAAAGGTTGTAATTTTAACTTATAAACTAATAAAGTACTAGCTAGCCATATTGGTATAACTACCATTCTCTATGGTTATACTACATACTTTATTATCCATATGACATCGTGTATGGAAGATATGTTCCCTCTAAACCTTAGTACCATCCTTCTTAGGCTAAATGCCAAGTGTTTGTCTAGACACAAACAATTCTCCATATATGGGCTCTTTAATCTCCACATCACTCTCATCCTCTAAGGTTGGCATCTTATTATCACTAGAAGTAGCGCTCTCTATATCATCATTGTCTCTAATTACCATGACTTTTTAATTTTGTCATTGTGATGCAATATGTCCCAATCTTTGATAAGTAAAATACTCAATATCTTAGGACTTAATAGATGGTTTAAATCTAAATTTATCTTTAGAAAGTGTGCCTAACTCAGTTTTAATCTCTTCATTCATCTTAGGTACTATTTTATTCTCCCTGCATTTGAATCTCTAAGAAGAAGTCCACTAATCTTAGAAGAATACCTAGACATTAAACTACTTCTCCACCTTGATCACCTTATATAGAAAATATTCCATCATTACATAATGTTTAAACACCACTATGTTTGCAATCTTCTTATTCAACCCATCAAGGAACCTTGCTATTATAGCCTCTCAATCCTCCTCTATATTGACTTTTATCACGATTACCTCCATATCCTTGTTATAATCCTCCAAAATCTTAGACCCTTAGGTTAAACTCTGTAGTTTCCTATATAAATCTCTATAATTGTGGCTCGGAATGAACCTCTTCCACATCACCAACTTCATTTCCTTCCATGTTCAAATATCTCTCTTTTCACTTCTATGCCTAGTAGGCACCAACTAATCCCACTATATACTAACATAATTTATGAATTCCACTACTGCTAACTTAACCTTCTTCTCCTCGAAATAATTATGGAAGTCAAAATCATGCTCCACCTTATGTTCCCACTCTAAATATAACTCAAGGTCTTACCTCCCTTGAAAGGTAGGAATTTGAATCTTAAAACATGCCAAGCTACTATCTTATCTTGTAGCAACTCTCACTACTTTACTAGATCCAACCTCCTCAAACTTTGAGCGCTCCCCTTCTTCACCTCAATCATGGACTTTTTGGAAGCAAAGGACTTGAAATAAGTTTCGCCGTATCCAATATTATATTAAGAGCTTAGCATGGTTCTTGGACAACCTTCATAAGTAGCTTAAGCTTCAAATCTCTTTATACGCCATTGCTCATCTTGAAAGAAAAATATGAATGAATTTAACCTTACGCACTCTCTCATATTTAAGCACTCAATGTAATTTAAAAGCTCTTGAGTTTCACTTATATATGACTTTTCTTAATGTTGTGCTTATCACACTTGCCATTTACCCTTTAATTTTTCCTTTTTAAGTTCTTTAAGAAGAACTCTATCAATAATCTTACCCAAAATAAATCAAGAAATGATCAAACTATAACAAAATATCAATAGTAGATGTCACTAAAAAGGGGAAACAAATAATAAGAAAAACAAACAAGGAATTTGATAAAGAAAAAGACTAATAAATTTTCACAAATAAACATTTAAATTATGTCAGAAGTACAAATTGATTGGTAATAATTTAAAAAGTTAAAAGGATTATAAATTTGATTTCTATTTTTCCTAATGAATTAGGAAAGAAAACCCATAGATACTAGAATACAAGAATTTTCAACACAAATGAATTGATGTAATATCACTTTTTCCATGATTTTCTTTCTCAATTTCTCTTGATTTTTATTTTTTTGTTATTTATTTTTTTATATTGCACATTCAGGAAAACAAAACTCTAGATTAAATTAAGATAACAAAAAATATATTTGAATCAAGATATTTGTAAGAACAAACAACGGATGCAATAAGAAGTCAATGGAAAGAACAACAGATATTATTAATGGAATTGATATGAAAAAAGACGGATAACACTTGATTAAAATAAAAAAAACAATGCTTTGATACCAAATAATGTGAACTTTAGACCTCAAATGGTTTAAAACTCGGATCTAGATAGAATAAGAGTCTTAAGATTGTCTTTGAATTAGATAGGAAACTCGACCCTATCCTAACACTTCAATTAAAACTAGAGTCATAGGGATTGATCGTCACAAGCAATCTTAATAAGATAAAATTTAAGTTCTTCATGAAAAAAGGGAACAAATTTCTCACAAGAAGAAAATATCCCAATATCGATTCAATAATATTGATTGCCTATAAGTGATGACTAAATATATTTATAAAACCCTAATCATGCTAAATATTAATCTATAGGAAAATCTATAAATTATACATCTAAAATAATGGAGTTTTTTTGAAATCTCATAGTGACAATGGAATTTGGATTAGGGATAAATGATGCCAATGTTAGATACTATTGTTCTTCTATCCTTGTTTGTAACCATGACTGTAGTTCTTGGAAAACATAATGGTTTCATTGTGGAGTGCCGTTGTGCTTCTACCTGTGAGGTTTCCTTCATAAACCAAAATGACGGTTGTCTCGCTAGCCATAATGATGCTATTTTGGAGAGTCATTCTTCTATTGTCATTGCTCAACATGACATTTCTTGCATCCCAACCCTTAAACTCATCTTCTATTAGACTATATTGATTTTTTATGGCTTGCTCCTTACATAAGATACATACATAGGTGATTAATCTAGGAAAAACCCCTTGATCTTTAAGATTGGCTTCCTTCTCTTGCAACCCCACACTTAATCCTTGAAAGGCTTCCTTCATCCACTTAATCTTAATTCCCGTCATTGGGCTTTTAATATCTTTTAGTAGTAGGAAATATGATTAGACATTGATGCTTGTACAACTTGATCTCCATCACGAAGAGTAGTAGAAAAACTATACTAGATTGAAATATTAAAGTGAATGAACGAAATAAAAATCTCTTATATTATAAGACTTGATTAAGAATATTTTCAAATTTCAAGGTTTAAAAATATGTTTGTCTTGATTAATAATTGGGAGAGTTATTGACTAAAAACTCATGTTTGTTAAAAAAAAAGATATTATGAACTTATTAATAATTTACCTTTTTTTTCGAGGATAATTTTATGTAAATCATTTGCAATATATATTTTTATTTTCTTAAAAAGTACTTGACAAATTGAAGTTAATTAAAAATCCATTTATACTTTGACAATTAATAAAATAAATATTTTATAATCTAGTTAATGTATGAAATATTAGTATAAAATTTTTATTTTTCAATTAAATCAGATATAATTACATTAAATTGGTAACATAATATTGAGTAAAAATTTATTATACTAAATTCAAGTCTTCTTTGTTTTATTTAGTGGACAATATCCCTTTTCTGAAAGTTCCATATGGAAAATAAGATTGGTATTATATGTGGGGACGTGGGATTCAAGGTGGTGATGTTTAAAAAAAAATGGTAGGGGGTGATGTTTTAAAAAACATGTTTATTTCGAATCATAATTTCGTGGTAATGGCCACCCACATATTCTTCTCAGCGGAACAACAATATTCTTTTGCTTTTTTGGTGTCTTTCTTCAGATATAAATCCACTTCTTGGGTTTGTACAAGTAAGACCAAGTCATAAAGGAATTTTCAGACAAATATTTTTCTCCTCTTAGCCTTAAAAGTCAACTCCCTTAAAATATATATATACAATTTAGCACAAACTCTGCACGTAATTGAAGATTTATCAGAAAACTACTCAGTAATTAAAGAATAGAACAAAATTTGGCATGTACAAGGAAATGAATGCAGCTTGGTTTGAAGTCCAAATGTCACCATGTCTCATTCCCTTTTCTACCGTTAAAAAGCCTTGGTTTCCGATATCTCTACCCTTCATTACCTTTCTTCTCATCTTTTCCAATGGAGCTGAAGGTTCTAGCAGGGGAAAAAACGTTACAGATATTGGCACCATCATTGACATCAACTCTCGTGGTGGGAAAGAAGCAAAAACGGCCATGGAAATTGCAGTCCAAAACTTTAACAATGGTTCGAAACACCATCAGCTCTCTCTGCATTTCAGGCACTCTGGTGGAGACCCCTTACAAGCGGCTAATGCAGGTATTACTGAGTGGTTTATTGTTTTTTTCACACAAGTGGTCTCCATTAAGAATTGCAGAAATTTGAGTAATGATAAGATTTATCACGAATAAAAAGTTATGGAGGTCTCTAATAATCTCCCCTTATAAACGGGTTTATTATTCTAGAATTGACTGGTAATTCGTGGAAACAAGAATCGTAAGGGTCAAGACTTTGGATCTCTGCTGTGATTTACGGATACATCGCTCGGTCTAAAGCTGAAATTAAAGCTTAAATTTGATATCTAACGAAATAATTACTGAATCTTCTTGCAGCTAAAGAACTTATCGAAGACAAGAATGTTAAAATACTTACCGTGATGCGAACATGGGAAGAAGCAGCTCTAGTTGCTGATATTGGTAACCGAGCTGAAATCCCGATTCTTTCTTTTACTGCACCGGCAATAACACCACCATTAGTCTCAGCTCGCTGGCCGTTCTTGTTAAGAATGGCCAGCGATGGCTCTCAAAAAATGAAATGCATCGCAGCTCTTGTTCATTCTTATAATTGGAGAAGGGTTGTGGTGATTTATGAAGATGATATACATGGAGGTGAATCTGGAAATCTAGCTCTCCTATCTGAGGCTTTACATGAAGTCGGTTCGGAGATTGAGTACCGCCTAGCTCTGCCGCCAATTTCATTTCTATCAAAACCGGAGGATGTTATTCAGGAAGAGCTTATAGAGGTGCTAAGGACAATACAAAGTAGAGTTTTTGTTGTTCTTCAGTCATCTTTCCCTATGGTGGCTCATCTGTTTGAGGGAGCCAAGAAACTGGGACTTGCTGGGAAGGACACATCATGGATAGTTGCAAACTCCGTTGCAGATTCTCTGGACACCTTTCAGGCTTCTGTTATTTCTTCTATGGAAGGTACCATAGGAATCAAAACCTATTATCCTTCAAATAACGCTTATAAAAGTTTTGAAGCAAATTTCAGGCGAGTTTTTCGACTAGAGTATCTAGATGAAGATGAGTTTCTACCAGGAATTGATGCTTTAAAAGCTTATGATAGCATTACAATGATTAGCAAAGCCATTGAAAGACTAAATGGTAATGCTAGTAGTCAAAGGCTGTTGCTCAAGAGTCTCTCAAATAGCAATTTCATTGGTTTGAGTGGACAAATACATTTAGAAGCAGGCCAGATGTCACATGCTCCTATGGTGATTGTGAATGTTGTTGGAAAGAAATATAAGGAACTAGGTTTTTGGTTGCCAAAGATTGGGTTCTCAGAGACCTTGACAGCATTAAAAGGCAGGGATACACTTGGAACCGAAAACGGTAGTGGTCCTGTGATTTGGCCTGGAAACCTTAGGGAACGAGACCCCCCCAAAGGATGGGCAATGCCTAATGAAAAAGAGCCAATGAAGATAGTTGCTCCAAGCAGGACCTCGTTTGAGAAGTTTGTGACTTTTCCACCGGGCAAAAAGGAACCTGTTGGTTTCTGCATTGACCTCTTCAACGAGGTGTTGAAGTGTTTGAATTACTCTCTACCACATCAATTTTACAGCCACGATGGCTCGTATGAGCAAATGATCCAACTTGTCTATGACAAGGTAAAAGCTCACCATCCTGCTTTTGTCATGCTCTATGTTCTCCTAATCTCTTCGATAGCTTGGTCCCAAGTTTAATTTTGAAATTAGACTTTTATGAGATTTTTTTTTAATTCTACTACAGTTAAGCTTTCTGCTTGATTAATTGTTCATTCCCGTCTTTTGGCAATGCAAGACTTATGATGCTGCTGTCGGCGATATAACCATCCTTGACGAAAGAACAAAGTACGTGGATTTTACTCAGCCATATTTAGAGTCAGGATTGTCAATGATAGTTCCTGCTAAGCCTGATAATTCGATGTGGCTGTTCGTTAAGCCTTTCAACATGAAATTATGGATAACGACCGGAGCTATTTTCATTTACACGTCAATCATAGTCTGGTTCTTGGAACGCCAAACCAATCCCACAAATCCCAAAGGCTCATGGAAGACTCAAATTGGCACGTCATTTTGGTTCACATTCTCATCCCTCTTCTTTGCTCACAGTAAGTATGAATCATTTCAAACTTGACAGGGTTAAAAGATCATTTTCTATATATATATATATATATATTCACGAACCGTTGATTTTTTTCTTTTTTTCAGGGGACAATATTAATAGCAAGCTAAGTAGAGTGGTAGTTGTGTCGTGGCTCTGTGTAGTGTTCATTGTAACCTCCAGCTACTCTGCAGGCCTGACCTCAATGCTCACAGTCAAACGTATGAATCCAGAATTCTCATACGTTGATGATATAAAAAGGGAGAAGCTATATGTTGCTTGCGATAACGAATCTTTTATCAGAAATTACCTTGAGACTGTGCTTCGCTTGGAGCCAAGTACAATTAAAACACTAGACAATACGGAAAAATACCGTGAGGAATTTGAGAAACACAGCATAGCTGCTGCATTTCTTGAACTCCCATACGAGAAAGTTTTCCTCAATCAGTACTGTAAAAGCTACGCTTCAACAGGAGCCACCTACAGATTCGGAGGCTTCAGCTTTGTAAGTAACAAATTTCATTTTCTTTTTTAAGTGCAGTGCTCTTTGATTGGTAGCAGCTAGTGAGTGTATATTGTTTCCACGTGCAGGCGTTCAAGAAGGGCTCTCCTATTGCTACTGATTTTTCAAAAGCAATTCTCAAGCTGTCCGAAAATGGAAAGCTGAAAGAGCTGGAAGATCACTGGTTTGCTCCCTCGTCTGAGTGTACAAAAAATGCGAGAGACGACAATGACACGGAAAGTCTGACTCCGCACAGCTTCTGGGGTCTTTATGTTATCTATGTAGCAATTTCTTTTATCTGTTTTCTTGTTGTTGTCTTTCAATTGAAGTACCGGGCACAAGCTAACGAAAATAACAATTCGCTTCCAAGTCAGGAAGATAATGCCTATAATAAGGTAGTCGAGCTAATGAGCTACTATGGGAATGGTGAACACAATAATTCTCCAGGAAGAAGGCTTCCAAGTCTTGTGCGAAAACGAAGCATGGAGTCGAGGAATTCAGCAAAATGGGAGATTGTGAGCACTTCTGACCCTGCGTGAATTGAAAATGTGAAATGAAGATATTTAATAATTAGAAATGTCTTTTCCAATTCAAGGTTGTGAATATTAGAACTTAGTCATCAATTAATTTACACGGTTTGTTGTGAATAGCTTGTATCATACCGTAACAGGTAATTCAATATTGTATCATGGTCACTGCAACAAATTTCTTAATATTATTTATTGTGTTTTATGTGCACTACAATAAGAGTCCAGTCGCTCTTCTTTTTCTTCTCTTTTCTTGCTTGTTTTCTTTTACCGCCTTTGTTGCCTTTTTAGACGCCCTCACTGCTTGATGCAAGGGCCTCCTCTTGAGGAGTTCCCTTCTCTGAACTCCTCCATCCCTTCTAACTTGAACCTCTTCTGTTGGCCTTGTATTTGAAACTAAAACTAGAAGATCATGGAGACAGGCTATTGGTGATGGTGCAATTGACTCTAGACTCTCACACTAGGTTTCCTTATAAGCAAACAGATGAATAACTGGGCTAAGCTGAATTAGAATCACTTTGGTTTATAAGAAGTTTATTGTACGAAAAAAATCTTGTCTTGTTGAGGTTCGGCTCTAAATCTAAAACTTTGAAAGTGACAGAATTAGGGCCTTGGTACATTCAAAACCATCCCATTTTCTTCCAAGGATGGAAACCAAGTATTGATATGCAGGTTACCAAACAACGACAGATTTCAATATGGTTGAATATAAATGATATTCTTCTTAAATATTGAACAACCAAAGGTCTGAGCTATCTTGCAATTTATGTAGGTAAATCTATACATCTTAATGAAAATACTGCTAGTATTAAAGGGATTAGTTATACTCGAATTTTTATACTGGTTAAGGTCAACCAAGAGCTATCTAAAACAATCTCCTTGATGAGAATCAATCTCTCCTTTTAGAGAATTCCTCTTTGGAACAGCCTCATTGATTTTGGAAACTAAATTTGGCCATGTTTAGTTTAGCTTTTATGTTTGGTTTTGGTTTCTTGTTTTTTTAAACACAAAAATCGATAAAGAAAACACACTAATACAACACAAAAATCGATAAAGAAAACACAATCATTAATACAAAAATACAATAATTACAACACAAAATTACAATTTACAGTTCAACTAAACAAAAAATAATTATTTAGATAATTCAGCGGAGACTGCAACAAGGAGAGGAAAGTAAATGATTATTGTGACTTGAAAAGAAAAAAAAAAAAGTAAATGATGTTCATGATAAAGTTGAATGGATGCTACCAAATGTTTTATGCCGTAAATAAAATTGGATACTCAGCGGTAAAGTGCTAAATTACAATTAATTACGTATTGCCAATTAAGTAATTCCAAATTTGAAGATGTTCTCCACATCACAGGGGACTGCACCCTAACAAGTGCCATATGGGAACCAAACAGTGAAAGTTGAGTGCATTGGGGTTTTGACTTGACTTTAAGAGCCGTATTAGATAAAAGTATTCCCCAAAATCGTCCGTCAACAGAAGCATTCAAAGATGCTTTCTCAAATTTTCTAAGCTGCTTACCGTCAATCCTTAACAGCAAGGAAGCGTACTTCCTCTTTTTATATTAACTCGAACTACATTTCTACGCATCTGACCAAAAGTTTCTTATTTCGAAGTGTATTACCTTTTACTTTTTATTTCTTCATATTGGTCCAATTTTAAAAGGATTATATCAAAGGATAATTTCACATCTAATATTTTTATTATGTCAAGTTTCTCAATCAACTTTTTTTTAATTTTATTTTTTAAAACCGATTAATTTTCGCTAGAAGAGTTTATAAAAGGGAAAATATAACATCTCATGTAAATATCATATTAACGCGAGAAGGATGCAAGTGACTGAAGCAATAGTTTCTGTTAATGCTTCATCTTTGAACATGATTGAGAATTAGGAACGGTCAAGATCCTTTATTTATTTATTTATTAGACTGATATGGTGAAGAGCTGGTATAAAATTCCAGCTTTAAGGTTTTTGTTCTAGCATTTTGTATTATGCCGGATATATATATATATATATATATTTGGCATAGTGTCTAATACGGTGTTTCACAGTTGTGTATGTATAATTCCTTGGAAGTTGACTCATTTTTATTCTATTAATTCATTTCTTTTTTTTAAAGAATCGTATTAACGTGACAACCAGATAAAAAAGCATATCAGCAAATAATAGCATGTTAATATCGTGGTCTCACTATAACACGTAAACATATCATGTTATCAAAATGTTTGACATATCACTGCATGGACGACCATAATTATATTAGGTTCTTGTACACTTACATGGACTAGAATTCATTTATCTTCTCTAATGAGTCTTCTGACATCAATTCAAAATTTTGATTGAAAATTTATTAAAAATATGAGAACCAAATTGAGGAATTGTCAAATAACTATATATTCTTATAGTTTTTCAAGATTCCAATCATCAAAAGTATGTCCACGATACTAATAGATGTTATACATTATCTCAGAGAACTTCGTTGTGTTAAAAATCGTCAAACACGATTTCCGTAAGCGATAATAGATGTAGCTCCCGTCATGTACATAAACAACACAAGCCTACGATGGTAAATTCTATGGTAATTTCATAAGAAAATATAAATCACGAGCACAAGCCTACGGTGGTAAATTGTATGGTACGTTCATAAGAAAAATGAGACAAAGCAGTGCTCGAAGTACAAATGGTCATATTGAAACGAGAGCTCAAGATTTAAAAACACAAATATCTATGTAAAGTATATTTATAGATAAGAGAGTTATTAGTAACGGCATAATTTTCAAAAATGATATATTAACACAATCTATTTTAATATGCCAGTTTTGAAAAGCAGATTGAGTGAGTAAATATGTGAGTTCAAGTTAGATATTAAGTATATCTGAATTATCATTTATACAGTATTTGAAGAAAGACATACACTCTATTAAAAAGAGTTAATATTGTAATACATAAATCATAATATGTATGAATCATCAGGTAGTAAGGATAATATAAATCATATTTTTATCTTATATTATGTGATATCCTTTTAAGGCTATATGAACCTCAATTTTTAAGTACCTTTTTACTCAAGTTCTATTTCCAAAGAATTAAATTAATAATTACTATCTTAGAATGTTGCCTAAAAATCATGTTTGATTCGATATAATGAGACATTCTAAAAAAAACTTATTTTGATTCAAAGAGTTGAGAACTGAAGAAAATTGCTATAAATTCAAGTTTGCATCACGAAGCATTCAAAAGTGCCCACCTTCTATGTAAAAGGCAATATGAATATGAAACATATACAAATTGAGAATAAGATGATGAATGATGCAATAAATGATTTAGGGTAAAGCATACTAAATCAATTGATTGATTTATTAGTCGAAATATCATATATTCCTAACAGACGTATGATAATGTGCTTTCATAGTATATTGGTAGTACGAATTATTGGACTAGTATGAGAAATGCAGAATTTCGAATTGGATAAACCTATCATGTCTGAGTAGAAGATGATGGACAATGACACCTGTACGAGTATCATTTTTTCCATTTATTAACTACCAAAGGGTAGTTATATTTTGAATTAAATATAAAAAAATTCAAAAAAAATCCGAAAGAAAAGATAGGTGTGATTATCTTTGAGATTGTCTATGCAGAAAAAGAGAATAACGATTCTCTAAAAGTGTCCTCTAACTAGTGAAAATCAGTTGTAATTCAAGTAAGTGATTATTTTTTAAATTATGCATATATTTAAATCTGATCCTCAAATTTATGTGTTATTTCCTTTAGTCCATAACTAAATATACCACTTCCATGTTTAAATAAGACTATTTGATATGTTTAATGTGTTTCCTAAACTTGTTAGAAATATAATAAAAATAAAATATTGTTTAGATGATAGAAGATATTATATTCATGTCACAAGAAACTTTGGCATGATCAAGTAATAATTTTTTTAACTTATTCTATTTGTTGTCGCTATGACTATTATTACTCTTGAAATTATCCTTTTTGCTTACCAAATTAATGATTTTGTGTTTGTGAATGGCCCTTATATAACAGGTTATAAATTTGAATATTTGATGATGGCTATTGCTCTCATTAAGGTGGTCATTTGCAACACTCTTGAAAATTTATTTTCTAGGTTTATGTGCTAATTTGGTTTTTAGTTATTCCTTATAATGATCATCTTCATATGATTGGTGTCAGTTCTTATGTGGAGTGAATTAAGTGTTTATGAAATTTATCTTTAACTAATATTTTTGAATTTTATGGATGATTATGATAATTGAATTAAGGTAATCACAACAAGTATAAAAATAAAAATTAAGGGATAGAGTGTACAAATGATCTTTATAGTGATTCAAAAAATAACTTTAATTTACATTAACTTTCCAAATTTCACTTAAATTTTTTGTTATCTTCTTCTTTGACAAGGAAAAGACGAGTGTATATACATTATCTTTCTTTACCATGACTAAAGAGTAATCCTTAATCATCTTGATGAGAAGGAATTACAACAACTTAAATATCAACTAATAATCTAACAAACTCATCTTTCATGCTTATTTTAATAACATAGAGATCAAATCAATTAAAAAAATGAATGAAAGATTGCTTGAGTGCTTGATAAGGGTAGAGCATAGAGGTTTTTAGTCTATAATCTTATATGTTTTTATCCCTATCTTGATATGAATTTGCCCAATTTATATAGGAACATATGGGTTCATGTTCAAATGGGGAGTTTTATATAAAATAACAAAGTGTAAGTAGTTTTTTTAGTAGATCAATGGCTGTTTTAATAATGTTGATGATATCCACTTGTACCATTATTGCATCAAAGTTAGAAAAACAATGGCTATCTTAATAGCACCATTTTGAAGCCAGTAAACCAATGTTGAAGATCACTTCCAATGATAAAAGAATAACATTGGTATTAAAAGGCATCATTTTTCAATGATTCAAAAGTTGTTAAACTCTTCAAAGCCATTTTCTAACATATGTTCCAAAATAAAATTGGACTTTTCATTGCCATACTAACCTTAAATCTAGCATAATTGTATATAAACGTAAATTAGAGGGCTTTACAACAGTCTCAAGTAGTCTTTAGAGAATTAAGCAATAGTTATTCATAGTTTATGTGTTCTTTTTTAGTTTTATCTTAATTGTATAATAGAGATATCAAGAGTGATTTAAAATGTTTCGAGGAGTGGATGATAGGCTTGGAATTTATCATCTTTTTATATCAATTTTATGCCAAACGAATGTTTAATTTTTTCAACTTGATGTTAAAGTGTCTAAATATCATTTACATTCATATATATACAGATTGGAAGCCAAAACATTAATAACATCTGAGAAAAGGAAAGGAAAGGTCTAAAATTAGGAGTAAAATGGCACCCTGCTTAGGCCATCGTATTACTCAGCCAACCCACCATTTAGCATTGAATTCTGAGAGTAAAACAACGGTAATCTTAACCCGTCATTTAAGTACGCAATCACACGTTTTCCTATTGGTTTTTACTCCTCACTTGCTCCACTTACCTCAAACTTGTGTCCATTTGTTCCTAACATATAAATGAAGGTCTGAGAATTAAATTTGTAGGAACTAATACCAAAATTTACAAAGCTTACAGATCTAATTTATTAGTTTTCTCTTTTCTCTTCTTAGGTTAGGTTTTCTTCCCTTTTTCTTTTTTTAGATCTTATATATTGTAATTTCAGGTTTGTGTAAGGATTCCAAGGGGTTTATACACCTGATTTGAGGTTGTCTATTATTTTGGAGGATTATTTGGTGCTTTCTAATCCTTTAATCTCTTGTATTTCACTCCTTTATTCACATATATTGCAAGAACTTGTTCTACTTATATGAAATCTAAATTTCTTGTGTTTATATGATGTTTTGAGCTTAATTCAAGTTTTGGACAAGTTCTAAGATGTCTTGAGTGAGTATTTATCTTAAGTTTGGATGATAATATTTGTTTACATGAGGTTTTAATGCTTCTTTTAAGTTGACCACTTATAATATGATTAAAGATAGTTTAGGATCCGATGATCTCTACCTAAATCATTAGAAAAATCTATAAACAACATGGTTTAATCCTTAAATGCGAGAAATCTACCTTGGTTATTATGAGGACACTAATCTTAAATGAAATTTAGGATTATAATTTC